>CAWUFW010027064.1:0-29209 GCA_963921515.1 Calotriton arnoldi | reverse complement strand
TCTAGTTCCTGTACTTGGCGGCACCTACCTCTACTCTACTCCCAGCCCCGGTCCGACGCGGCAAGTGCCGTTGTGCGGAGGGCTTCTTGGAGCAGTAGCACTTCCGGTCGGGTTAGCGCGCAAGTCTCTCGCGCCCCCATCAGTATTTAGCTTCTAGCTAATGCGCACGCGCAGCTGATGCGCCGGCGGCGCACCGAAGGCGCGCCAAAGGCAAGCCCGTCTGCGCCCGTCCGAGCCCAGCCGGGACCAGGGGCCATGACCCCTGGTAGTTCTAAAAATAACAATGTTACTTACAGTGCTCAGTCACTGCTCAATATGAGAGAAGTCATGGATACTAACTGTCTACACACGCTAATCCTTGCCGACAGTCCCTCCAGATGCCCCCAATGTGATTTTAAGTTTCAACCTTACAGCAGAGATTTACCAGACTCTGGCCTCCCCAAAAAAATGTTTCTTTTAAATTGCCGTTCTCTTCCCAAGCATTCAGTTGAACTAGCACTTCTTATTGATGACCTTAAACCCGATGCCTTATTTCTGACGGAGACATGGTTACAGGACGAAGTTGATCCAATTATCACTCAGACCTTACCTCCAGGGTACTTAATTCACAGAACGGACCGCAAGACCGGAAGAGGTGGAGGTCTGGCTATAATTTTTAAAGATAATTTTCGCTGCTGGTCCTCAGCTGAGGGGTTACCGGACTGCGAAAGCATGAATTTTTCTTTGGAATTGTCACCTATTAACACTCTCTCTGGTCTGCTCCTTTACCGCCCCCCGGGACCCATAGGGCAATTCCTTAGTATACTCCCGACTTTTGTGGCTAACCGAGCACTAACCCCAGCTAACTTTATAGTACTAGGGGATCTCAATATTCATCTGGATGACCCCTCTGACCATTTGGCCAAAGAGCTGCTAACAAGCCTCTCTGCACTTCAATTTAAGCAGAAAGGCTTTTCCCTACGCATGTCAAGGGTCATCTCCTTGATCCAGTGTTTAGTAATGACCAGAATCTTTCGGTAGGGTCTCCAATTCCCCTCCCCTGGACTGATCATTTTCTGATCCCTCTGGTCTGGGAGACCGTAGTGGCTTCTTCTCTTCAAAATGCAACTCTGATACTAGAAAGGAAATGGTCAAATCTTTCTGTTAGCCAGTGGTCTTCATCGCTGGATGCCACTACACCCTCTCCTGTTTCCGACCCGGAGAGAGCCAACAATAATTTTAACTCATGGATCCAAAACTCTTTGGACACTCTTCTTCCCATGAAACCTTCCTATAAGAGATCCATACACAAACCGGTACCATGGTTCACCCCTAAACTAAGGGAGCTCAAACAAATATGCAGGAAACTGGAAAGGAGATGGAGACAGAATTCAACAGATGAGAGGAAAAATGTTTATAGAGAGGCTATTATGAATTATAAGGCAGAAATAAAAATTGCCCAATCCTCATTTTATGAGGAGAGGATTAGTGCAGCCGCTAATTCTCCTAAAGAGATTTTCCGTATTGCTAAATCTCTTATTACCATTCCGCACAATTCCCCTAACTTAGAGGCTGCTTTAGCTCGCTACAACAATTTAGCAGAATATTTCCATCAGAAAATTCATTTGATCTGTCAATCTTTCCCCTCTGATCAAAGTGAGTCTATAGCGTGTAGTACCAAAAGCCCCCTCCCAGAATTACAATGTTCCTTAGTGGAGTTCCCCTTGATAGACGAGGTTGCCTTGAATACATATATGTCTAGGGTAACCTCAGGCTCTCCCAGGGACCCCGCTCCTCCGCAGCATCTCACTCGAGTTGTTGATGTTATTCAGCCAGTAATTTTGAACATCATAAATGCCTCCATCTCTTCGAGCACGGTACCCCCTGATTGGAAATGTGCTCAGGTTAGAGCCCTTTTGAAGAAACCTAATTTAGATGTCTCCAGTATGGCCAACTATCGTCCTATCTCTCTCCTTCCCTGGTTGAGCAAACTGACTGAGAGACATATAAACGCTACTCTGGTCAACTATCTGGAGTCTAACAACTTGCTCCACGACTCCCAGACAGGATTCCGTCCCAGGCTTGGGACAGAGACGGCCCTTCTGGCAGTAACAGAGGAAGTTAGGAGACTTCTGGATCAGGGTGGCTCAGCAGCAATTATTCTGCTGGACCTCAGTGCCGCCTTCGACACTGTTGATCATAACATCTTGCTGGAGCGATTAAAAAATCTTGGAGTAATACACCGGGCTCTCACATGGATCCAGTCCTTCCTAAAGGACCGGTTTTTTTTCCGGGTCTTTGAGGGTACCGTTGCATCAGTTCAATGGCCTCTTAGCTGTGGGGTTCCTCAGGGTTCCTCCCTGAGCCCCACACTCTTTAATATTTACATGGTGACTTTGGCAGAGATAGTACATCCATTCGGCATAAAAATTATTACCTACGCAGATGATACCCAACTGGTTGTGGCACTAAACCACCCGGAGGGTTCATCTTGCGCCCTGGGCAATTGCCTAGAGGCGGTAGCCGAATGGATGGACCTATCTCACCTTAAGTTAAACGGGGACAAAACGGAATTGATGTTCATGGGCAAAACTCCATCACCTTCCCTGGCACTCTCATGGCCTATCTGTCTTGGCACTATGCCTGCCCCAAAGCACCAGATTAAGAGCTTAGGCATATGGCTTGACAGTTCTCTAAATTTTAATCATCAAGCCACTACGCTCTCAGCTATATGTTTCGGCCTGCTGAGGATGCTGAGAAAAATTCTCCCTTTGCTCCCTTTTCAGGCGCAAAGGATTATGGTGCAAGCCTTTATTTTGTCCCGCCTGGACTATGGTAACGCCCTGTACCTGGGCGCCCCCCAGGCTACCATTCAAAAATTACAGGTAATTCAGAACTGCGCGGCTCGCTTACTTCTCCAAATTCCTCGGAGACAATCAGCAAAACCCGCACTAAGGAAACTTCATTGGCTCCCAGTTAAGTCCCGAATTCAATTTAAGGCTATGTGTTTGGCGCACAGAGCCTTCTGGAAGACTGGCCCTGCCATCATCCAGCCCCTCATTACCCCGTACCACCCTCCTAGGAGTCTTCGTTCCAGCTCCGCTTTCCGTGCTACTACAAGGAAAGTACGTAGGTCCAGCTGGGGCGGTCGTTCTTTTTCGTTCAATGCTGCTAATCTTTGGAATTCTCTTCCTTTTGCTCTTCGAAGGGAATCCAATATGCAGTCCTTCCGTAAACTCCTTAAGACCCATCTCTTTAGTACCACTCACTAACCTGTCATGACACTGTTTGCCCTATCCTAAGCGCTACGAGGCCTCAGGGTAGTAACGCGCTATATAACATTATTTTCATTCATTTCATTCAATTGATAAATATTTTGGGTAATTGTTTTGTTTTTATTTTGTTTGGGGATTTAGGTTTAATAGCTGTAATCTTAAATTTTATCCTCTTCGCTATCCAACACTTTCCCTACTGTTGCACTCATTGGATTGGGAATAGTAATTTATTCCTCTCTGCTATCCAACACTTTCCCTACTGTTGCACTTGCTGGAGTGGGAATAGTAATTTCATCCCCTCCGCTATCCAACACTTTCTCTACTGTTGCATTCATTGGAGTGGGAATAGTAAATTATTCCCCTCCGCTATCAAACACTTTCCCTACTGTTGTATTCATTGGAGTGGGAATAGTAAATTATTCCCCTCCGCTATCCAACACTTTCCCTACTGTTGCACTCCCTGTAGTGGGAATAGTAATTTTTACCCCTGCGCTATCCAACACTTTCCCTACTGTTGCAATCCCTGTAGTGGGAATAGTAATTTTTACCCCTGCGCTATCCAACACTTTCCATACTGTTGCACTTGCTGTAGTGGGAATAGTAAATTATTCACCTCCGCTATCCAACACTTTCTCTACTGTTGCACTCCCTGGAGTGGGAATAGTAATTTTTACCCCTGCGCTATCCAACACTTTCCCTACTGTTGCAGTCTCTGGAGTGGGAATAGTAAATTATTCCCCTCCGCTATCCATCACTTTCCCTACTGTTGCAGTCTCTGGAGTGGGAATAGTAATTTATTCCCCTGCGCTATCCAACATTTTCCCTACTGTTGCACTTGCTGGAGTGGGAATAGTAATTTTTTCCTCTTTGCTATCCAACACTTTCCCTACTGTTGCAGTCATTGGAGTGGGAATAGTAAATTATTCCTCTCCGCTATCCAACACTTTCCCTACTGTTGCACTCATTGGAGTGGGAATAGTAATTTATTCCCCTCTGCTATCCAGCACTTTCCCTACTGTTGAACTCTCTGGAGTGGGAATAGTAATTTTTAACCCTGCGCTATCCAACACTTTCCCTACTGTTGCACTTGCTGGAGTGGGAATAGTAATTTTATCCCCTCCGCTATCCTACACTTTCCCTACTGTTGCATTCATTGGAGTGGGAATAGTAAATTATTCCCGTCCGCTATCCAACACTTTCCCTACTGTTGCACTCGCTGGAGAGGGAATAGTAATTTTTTCCCCTTCACTATCCAACACTTTCCCTACTGTTGCATTTGTTGGAGTGGGAATAGTAAATTAATTCCCTCCGCTATCCAACACTTTCCCTACTGTTGCACTCGCTGGAGTGGGAATAGTAAATTATTCCCCTCCGCTATCCAACACTTTCACTACTGTTGCACTTGATGGAGTGGGAATAGTAATTTATTCACCTCCGCTATCCAGCACTTTCCCTACTGTTGCACTCTCTGGAGTGGGAATAGTAATTTTTAACCCTGCGCTATCCAACACTTTCCCTACTGTTGCACTTGCTGGAGTGGGAATAGTAATTTTATCCCAACCGCTATCATACACTTTCCCTACTGTTGCATTCATTGGAGTGGGAATAGTAAATTATTCCCGTCCGCTATCCAACACTTTCCCTACTGTTGCACTCGCTGGAGAGGGAATAGTAATTTTTTCCCCTTCACTATCCAACACTTTCCCTACTGTTGCATTTGTTGGAGTGGGAATAGTAAATTAATTCCCTCCGCTATCCAACACTTTCCCTACTGTTGCACTCGCTGGAGTGGGAATAGTAAATTATTCCCCTCCGCTATCCAACACTTTCACTACTGTTGCACTTGATGGAGTGGGAATAGTAATTTATTCACCTCCGCTATCTAACACTTTCCTTACTATTGCAATTAAAGTATTGTAAAATGTAGTTTTAATTTATAATATATATATATTTTTATTTTTATGTTACAGGTGTATGTATATATATATATGTATTTATAATGTTTAATATATTTCTAACATTTTATAATTTATTAAAATAATTATTTATTAATTATTATTAAGTAAATATATATATTATATTTTATATATGTATGTTTAATTTATTTTTACATTACATTTATTACTTATAATTGTTAACATTTTCTAATAATTATAAATATTTATTTTTAAGTTATATGTATTATTTAATTTATTTGACATTATTTTTTATATATTAAAAAACCAATATTTTTACATCGATATTTTTAACAACTATGGAGGTCATTACGATGACGGGCGGACAAAGTCCGCCCACCATCGCAACGGAAAAGGGACCGCCCGCAAGAGGTGCAGCGGTCCCGCTGTGCCGATTAGGATGCGACCGCCACCATGGCGGTCGCATCCTGTATGTTTAACATTGTGGCGGGCGGTGCCGTATTCAGCACCCGCCACAATGTTAAAAGGGCATGTTGTGCATTTGCACGCACAGCGTGACAGGCACCGCGCGGTGCCTGCCACCTTGTGCATGCAAATGTCGGGGGGGTACCCCCCAAGTGCAGCCACCCACCCCCCCAACCACCTGGGGGCCCGCAACGGGCCCCCAAAGGCATTCTCCGCTTGCCTTTCCATGGCGGAGTCTCCGCCATGGAAAGGCATGAGACCGCCAGCATCGTAATATGGATGGCGGTGCCTGCAAGGCACCTCCACCATATTGCAGGCCTTTTCCGCCCGGTAGGCAATCGGGCGGATTGCCTACCGGCGGAAAACTGGCGGACGGTCTTTCCGTCCGCCTGGGTCACCACCGCCATCGTAATATGGTGGGGTGGAAATGTTAGGCGGGCGGACGAAAATGGCGGGCGGATCGCCACAGCCATACGGGCGGCGGCGATCCGTCCGCCATCGTAATGACCCCCTATATTTTTGTTTCGATATTTTTGTACTTACCATGATGTAGATAGGATGTCGATATTCTTGACATCGATATTTAGGTCCCGATATTTTGGGACCTCGATATTTTGGACGTCGATTTTCTGTCAGTGATTCAAAAGATCGATAGGTAGCCCATCAGGTACAGGGGCTTTATTGCCCAAACTTTGTTGAATGGCATCCTCCACTTCCGATAAAGAAATCGGAATCCCAGTGGGAGCTTGATATTCAACCGGCTCGTCATTTTGTATTTGAGCTGAATAAATCATAGAAAAATGTGCTTCCCAAGCCTCACTGGTTATATTGCAACTTATCGGAGTCAGTGATTGCCCCATGGACCTCATATCTTTAACCGCTGCCCAAAAACCATTCCCACTCTTAAATATAGCAGCACATGCAAGGGCGTCCCAGCACTCTTTTACAAATTCATCCTGTAGGAGAGTAGGATCTGCTTCACATGGGTACCCCCACTTTTTGCTGATGCTTCACTGTTTTTCGACCTTAGTCTGGCTGGGGCCCTGCTAATCAGAACCCCAGCCTAGCTGCTTCCTCTTTAAAATGGTTTCCATGTGCCTTAGGCACATCTCTGATTGGAATCTGGAGTGCCCTTATAAGTCCCTAGTATA
Organism: Calotriton arnoldi; assembly: GCA_963921515.1. Lineage (NCBI taxonomy): Eukaryota > Metazoa > Chordata > Amphibia > Caudata > Salamandridae > Calotriton > Calotriton arnoldi. The sequence goes on along the minus strand of CAWUFW010027064.1, from coordinate 22,423 downwards.
TGGTATACTATGTACCCAGGGCATAGGTACCTCAGAGGCCTACCAGGGGCTGCAGCATGTATTTTGCCACCCCTGGAAGGCCATCCAAACTGACACCACAGGTCTGCTACTGCAGCCTGGGTAAGGTGGTGCATGCACCCCTTACAGTGATATAGGCTACCTATATCACTACATACATACACACATATAAACCTATAAGTCACTCCTATGGCAGGCCTTATCAATCCTGAAGGCAGAGTGCGTGGTTCCTATGTGAGAGGGTGCCCCTGCATGAGCTGGACCCCTCTGCAGCGTTCGGAGACCCTTCTCTGATGCTGTTTGTAGTGCAGCCTGACCATATACTCTTAAGCGCATTATAACCTCGCGTTAAATGCTAACTTTGGGATGGCTGCACGGAAACATGTTGTGTTTGGTGTCAAACATCTTGGAATACTACCCCCCGCCAGTTCTGGCGGCGGGGGTAGCATTCCACCCTTCTAGAGGGAAAGACATGTACACACCGGTATACCCGGTACTGACTTTCCAGAGCCCTGGCATCACAAAATGGATGCCGCTGCCACAGACACGAGTCTGGCCTCCTGCTGCTGACCGAAACTCCGGCAGGGGAGGCCTGGACAATAGGTTTCCTGTCCCAGGGAGGTGTGACCACCTCCCCAGACAGGATAGTGTGTATTGGGGCTGGGCGGGAGCACTCTCGGGTGCTTTGAAGTCCTGCACTGGGGGCACACTTGGTGTCCCTGTGCATACCCCAGTTCAAACCGGCTCAGGGGCTTCCAGCCCCTGCTCTGGCGCGAAACTGGACAAAGGGAAAGGGGTGTAGCCACCCCTCTGCCCTGACCCTCCCATAGGTGGGGCCACAGAGTATGTCCAACCCCCTACCTTAGTATAAGTAGGGGACCCCAGTCCTTAGGACTTTAGATTTACCTGGACGAAACTCTGATACAGAATCCTGGACCTTCGACGCTCTACTTTAAGATTAGAGGACTGAAGAATCTCCATTGGGGTCAAGGAGTGACTCCCCTGCTTGGCAGGCACCAAAGAAGCAATTGTCCGGTCTGCATCGCTGAAGCTCCCGTCGGACGCCGAAGTCTTTGCATCACCAGAGGTGGATTTCCATACTTTTCCGAGGCTGCCCTGAGTCCCCAGCAAAGCTGAGGTCCGTAGCTGTCGTGGGTAACGTGGAACCGTGACCCCTGGACACCAAACGCATTTGCAAGTGCATCCTCTTTTGGGTCTCCCACGAAGTCGTGCTTTGGGCTCCGAGTAGCCCCAGCCTCCAGCACCAACTGCACTGAAGATCACTGGCCTCCACTCCACTAGTGTCCTGTGAGCCAGCTCCACGTGCATCGTCTTGAGGCTCCTTCGCGGTCGCTAGTCCGTTGGCTAGTAGGCCCTCCCGAAGGCCAATCTTTTTCTGCTTGGGCTCCCTGGTTGCTCCAGGCATGCCCTGACTTATCCTTGCTGGGTGAGTCCCACAGACCTTTCTGGTCTGCGACATCGTCCTTCTTCCATTTCCACGAGACTTGCCATTGCCAAGGCTTGTTGGGTCCAATCCGGTCGCCGACACCCCTGCAATCGACAAACGTCGTGGGACAGCTCGAATCTAGCTCCTGGTCATCGTCGACGCCTCCTGAACCTCGTGGCTGAAGAGTCAAGACGACCGTCAACCTACCTGAAGCACTCGACATCGGTGGGCATCTGCTCATCGCCTTCCTGGTCACTGGCTAGTGACCCAGACTCTGTCCCCTCTGCTTTCAGGTTCTTCAGATCTTCGATCCACCTTTGGATCCACCCGAACACTTTCGACTTGGCCGCCAGCAGCACTTTGCAGCAGATCGCCATTGAAAGCGACGACGAAACCCGACCCCGAAAGACACCTATGCACCCGGCTCCCCTGGGTGAGGTAACTCGAGTACTCCGGTGCTCCCGTAGGTATTGACACTAGAACAGCCTAGTTCTCAAAGGGTTTGCTCCAAGTCCTCCTCTAAGTGTCCCTTTTCTTTTAAATTCTAATCGCGACTTTCCCCATAGAAGTTAACGTTGGTTCGCGGCTGTGTTCATACACTGCACGCGTCCCCCGTGGGTCCCCTGTGTCACTGCCTTGGGTGGTTCCTTGTGGTCCAAGCACTTCTACAGGCTCTAGGCCTTGTGTCTAGCTCAGTCGTGGTTCTTATACCACTTTATTGGTATATGGTTTGGTACGCCCCTGGGGCTCAAACGTGTATTTGTGCTATTACTGTAGATAACTAACTTATAATTTATGTACTTCGAACTCTAGCCTCATAAAGAGACTAGAGGGGTGTGTTTAGTAATAAATACATATATTTTGAATATATACCTGGTGTGGTCCTCTTTCATTTGGTCACTCAAGAGATTATAGACTGGTAAAACAAGCTGCTTTACATTCCTTCAAGACTTAGCCTGAAGGCTGCTCTCCATAGCTACCACTAGGATAGCTTTCAATAAAGGTTGTCTTTAACCTATCTCCAGTAAGGGGTTGTTTGGACTGGTGCAAGGTGCCCCCTACAAATAGTGGACAGCATATGCCAGGCCAACTTCTCACATTGGTGTGCAGCGTGTGGGATTCCAGCTTGCTATTGTTTTACCAGATAATCTCAATTGAATTGATCAACTGAAAACCACTAAGGGTACCTAAGGTACATATAAATCAAGCTTAGTAATACAGTAAGTTCTACTGAACTTAGAGTTGTGTGTTAAGGGATAGCACACCCTTTCTACAACTCAAGAGAGTTTAGTAGGCCACACTAGAGTAGGTAGTGCATACACCACACCTCACTAGTATGTCTTCAAAGCCAGGACCCAGTGAGTCCTTGCCAGAAGCCAGTGGGCTTCTTCCCTCCAAGTATGATAAACTCCCATTCTTGGAATTGAGAGCATTATGCAATACTAGGAAGTTGAAGGCAGGCAAAAGTGCCAGCACCCAACACCTCAGGGAGGTGTTACTAGCTGATGATCTCAGCAGGCCCCTAGGGTCTGAAGGGGTAGGCAAAGAGGGTGGGGCAGAAGATGAGGAAGGGGCCAGGGGTGAAGAAACCCAGCCCCCCTCTGAAACTGGCCAGGAAGGTGAAAATGACCTTGTCCTGGAAAACCCAATTCCTCTTGTGGAGGAGGAGGAGGTGGAGGATCAGACTGACTTCCCCTTTGTCCCCCAGGAAGAGTTCTGAGTGTGCCCAGAAGGTCTAGGTCTCCTTCTCAGGAGTCTAACCACTCTGACACCTCAATAGGGACCTCTGTCTCCTCTCATAGGAGGGAATCCTCTCATGAGAGGAGAAAGAGACTGATTCAGTATGAGCAAACTCAGCTTGAACTCAGGAAACAGCAATTGGCTATAGACAGGGAGTCCCTAGATCTCTATAGAGAGAGACAAAAGTTGGGACTAGAGTCCCATGGTGGCAGCAGTTTCCCCAAAGATAGGGAAAGGTCTTATGACCATAGAAACCTGAGCAAGATTGTCCCTCCCTACCAGAGTGAGGATGACATCCACAAATGGATAACTGCTCTAGAGAGGGCCTGTAAAGTACAGAGGGTCCCTCAGGAGCAGTGGGCAGCAATCTTGTGGCTCTCCTTTGCAGACAAAGGTAGAGACAAGCTCCTCACTGTTAGAGAGGAGGATGCTGATAATTACAAAGTCTTGAAGAGTGCTCTAATTGATGGGTTTGGCCTAACCACTGAACAATACAGGTTAAAGTTCAGGGATACCCAAAAAGCACAGACTCAAGACTGGGTGGACTTTGTTGATTGTTCTGCCAAGGCTCTGGAAGGTTGGTTATTGGGCAGTAAGGTATGTGACTTCACAGGATTGTACAATCTGATCATGAGGGAGCAGATTCTTAATAACTGTCAAAATCAGCTGTTGCATCAGCACCTGGTAGACTCTGATCTGACCTCTCCCCAAGAATTGGGAAAGAAGGCAGACAAATGGGTCAGAACCAGGGTGAAGCAGAAGGTACAGAACCAAGGTGGTGACCCTAAGAAGCAAGATTCGAAAACCTCTGATAAGGGTGGGGAGAAGGGTAAAGATCAAAAGTCTTCACAAGGCCCCCAAAAATCTTCTTCAGGTGGGGATTCACAGTCTACCAAAGGGAAAGGCCAAAGGAAACCATGGTGCAAGGTCTGTAAGCAAAAGACCCACTGGACCAGTGATTGCACCAAGTCCAAAGACTCGACTCCAGCCCCCACCAATGCCCCTAAGGCACCTGCTCCCCTAGTGCAGTTACAGTTGGTGGTGGGACTACACAAGCCAAGGGTTTAGTAGGGTTGACCCTGGGTAAAGAGATGAGCTCTGACCTAGTCAGAGAACTCACTCAGGCTGTCCTAGTCTGTGATGGAGGCATGGATATGACCTCCTCTGTGAGTCCCAGTAATCTGGGCAAGTACAGACAACAGCCCTTAATCAATGGAAGAGAGGCTTTGGCATTTAGGGACACAGGGGCAAGTGTCACCATGGTGACACAAGACCTTGTGAATCCTGGGCAGATCATACTTGGTGAAATGTACCAAGTGACCAATGCTAGCAACGTCAGAACAGACCATACTCTGGCAGTTGTTAACTTCTCCTGGGGAGGGGTAACTGGCCTTAAGAAGGTTGTGGTAAGTGCAGACCTACCCGTTGAATGCTTGCTTGGCAATGACTTAGAAACTTCAGCTTGGGCAGAAGTGGAGCTCAGGACCCATGCAGAAATGCTGGGGATCCCTGCAGATGTGTTTGCTGTGACCAGGTCACAAGCCAAAATGTCTAACACTGAACAGGCCTTGGATTCTGGAATAATGGACCAAGTGCCCTCCAAGAAGAGGAGTAGTAGGGTAAAGGCAGTGCCTTCCCCCTTGGCTCAGAAGGAAGATCAGTCCCTTGAGGGGGATGATCTCAGTCCTGAGGAAGGAACTGTCCCAGAGGAGCTTGAACCTGACCAGGTTGAGTTCTTGGGGACAGGGGGCCCTTCCAGGGCAGATCTGAGCCAGGAGCAGCAGAGCTGCCCCTCTCTTGAACCCCTCAGACAGCAAGCTGCTGCTGAGGCTGCTGGGAAAGCTAGTGGTCCCCATACTGTGTATTGGGATGATGGACTCTTGTACTCAGAGTGTAGAGACCCCAAGCCTGGTGCTACCAGGAGGTTGGTTATACCTCTGAAGTTCAGGGGCTTCCTATTGACCCTAGCCCATGATATTCCCTTAGCAGGTCACCTGGGCCAGAACAAGACTTGGGACAGAATTGTCCCTCACTTTCACTGGCCCCACATGTCTGAAGACACCAAGGAGTTTTGTCGCTCCTCTGTAACCTGCCAGGCCAGTGGCAAGGCAGGTGGCACTACAAAGGCCCCCTGATACCACTACCTGTGGTGGGGGTTCCCTTTGAAAGGGTGGGGATTGACATTGTTGGTCCCATGGATCCCCAAACAGCATCTGGGCACAGGTTTATCCTGGTGGTAGTGGATCATGCCACCAGGTACCCAGAGGCTATTCCCCTTAGGACCACTACAGCACCTGTGGTGGCAAGGGCCCTCCTGGGAATTTTCTCAAGAGTGGGCTTCCCTAAGGAGGTTGTATCAGACAGGGGTGCTAACTTTATGTCTGGATACTTAAAAGCAATGTGGAAGGAGTGTGGAGTGACTTACAAGTTCACCACACCCTATCACCCACAATGAAATGGTTTAGTTGAGAGATTCAACAAAACCTTGAAGGGCATGATTAAAGGGCTCCCAGAAAAGCTTAGGCGAAGATGGGACATACTCTTGCCCTGCCTTTTATTTGCATACAGGGAGGTGCCTCAAAAGGGGGTTGGCTACAGCCCTTTTGAACTTTTGTTTGGTCACCCTGTCAGGGGTCCATTGTGCTTGGTGAAGGAAGGATGGGAGTTACCTCTCAAGCCCCCAAAGCAAGACATAGTGGACTACGTACTTGGTCTCCGCTCCCGGATGGCTGAGTATATGAAAAAGGCAACTAAAAACCTTGAGGCTAGCCAGGAACTTCAAAAAGTCTGGCATGACCAAAAGGCTGTACTGACTGTTTACCAGCCAGGACAGAAGGTGTGGGTGTTCGAGCCAGTGGCCCCAGCAGCTCTCCAAGACAAATGGAGTGGACCCCATACCATTGTTGAACAGAAGGGTGAGGTTACCTACTTAGTAGACCTATGAACACCCAGGAGTCCCCACAGGGTTCTCCATGTCAACAGGTTAAAACCATATGTGGACAGGGCAGACATGGGCTTGCTCATGGCTACTGATGAGGGACAGGAGGAAGAGAGTGACCCACTCCCTGACCTGCTTTCACAGAACCCTGATGATGGGTCAGTGGATGGTGTAGCCTTGGCAGGCAGCCTCACTACCCAGCAGCAGACTGATTGCAGACAGGTGCTCAATCAGTTCAGACACATATTCTCACTGACACCCAGTCAGACTACCTGGTGCACTCATGAAGTGGACACTGGGGACAGTCTGCCTATTAAAAATAAGATTTATAGGCAACCTGACAGAAGTCCAGAAGATGTTGAATTTGGGAGTTATTGAACCCTCAGATAGCCCTTGGGCTAGTCCAGTGGTCCTTGTGCCAAAACCTCACACCAATGGTGGGAAAAGAGAGATGAGGTTTTGTGTGGACTACAGGGGTCTCAATGCAGTCACTAGGACTGATGCCCATCCAATACCAAGGGCAGATGAGCTAATAGACACTTTGGCCTCAGCCAAGTATCTAAGCACATTTGACCTGACAGCTGGCTACTGGCAGATCAGACTAGCTGATGATGCAAAGCCAAAGACAGCATTCTCAACCCCTAGTGGGCATTATCAATTTGTGGTGATGCCCTTTGGTCTGAAGAATGCACCTGCCACTTTTCAGAGGTTGGTGAATACAGTCCTTACAGGTCTGGAAGCCTATAGTGCAGCATATCTAGATGATATTGCTGTCTTTAGCTCCACCTGGGAGGATCACCTGGTCCACCTCAGAAATGTTTTACAGGCCCTGCAGAAAGCAGGCCTGACTATCAAGGCCACCAAGTGCCAGATAGGGCAGAGTCAGGTTGTGTACCTGGGCCACCTTGTGGGTGGAGGCCAGGTTCAACCACTGCAGAGCAAGATCCAGACCATCATGGACTGGACTGCTCCAACTACCCAGACTCAGGTGAGAGCCTTCTTAGGCCTGACTGGGTACTATAGGAGATTTGTCAAGGGGTATGGATCAATAGTGACACCCCTGAATGACTTAACTTCCAAGAAAATGCCCAAAAAGGTTCAGTGGACAGTTAGCTGTCAAAAGGCATTTGATGACCTGAAGCAGGCCATGTGCACTGCTCCCATTCTACAGAGTCCTGATTACTCCAAGAAGTTCATTGTTCAAACTGATGCATCTGAATTGGGGGTAGGGGCTGTACTGTCACAATTGAATGATGAAGGTCAGGATCAGCCAGTAGCTTTTATTAGCAGAAGGCTGACCCCTAGAGAGAAACGTTGGTCAGCCATTGAGAGGGAGGCCTTTGCTGTGGTCTGGGCCCTGAAGAAGTTGAGGCCATACTTGTTTGGTACTCACTTCCTTGTTCAAACAGACCATAAGCCCCTCTTATGGCTAAAACAAATGAAGGGTGAAAACCCCAAACTGCTTAGGTGGTCCATTTCCCTACAGGGGATGGACTTCACAGTGGAACATAGACCTGGGAGTAACCATGCCAATGCAGATGGACTCTCTAGGTACTTCCACTTAGAACATGAAGACTTAACTGGGCAAGGTTAGTTTAATGTCCCTACGTTTGGGGGGGTTGTGTAGGAGAGTAGGATCTGCTTCACATGGGTACCCCCACTTTTGCTGATGCTTCACTGTTTTTCGACCTTAGTCTGGCTGGGGCCCTGCTAATCAGAACCCCAGCCTAGCTGCTTCCTCTTTAAAATGGTTTCCATGTGCCTTAGGCACATCTCTGATTGGAATCTGGAGTGCCCTTATAAGTCCCTAGTATATGGTATACTATGTACCCAGGGCATAGGTACCTCAGAGGCCTACCAGGGGCTGCAGCATGTATTGTGCCACCCCTGGAAGGCCATCCAAACTGACACCACAGGTCTGCTACTGCAGCCTGGGTAAGGTGGTGCATGCACCCCTTACAGTGATATAGGCTACCTACATCACTACATACATACACACATATAAACCTATAAGTCACTCCTATGGCAGGCCTTATCAATCCTGAAGGCAGAGTGCGTGGTTCCTATGTGAGAGGGTGCCCCTGCATGAGCTGGGCCCCTCTGCAGCGTTCGGAGACCCTTCTCTGATGCTGTTTGTAGTGCAGCCTGACCATATACTCTTAAGCGCATTATAACCTCGCGTTAAATGCTAACTTTGGGATGGCTGCACGGAAACATGTCGTGTTTGGTGTCAAACATCTTGGAATACTACCCCCCCGCCAGTTCTGGCGGCGGGGGTAGCATTCCACCCTTCTAGAGGGAAAGACATGTACACACCGGTATACCCGGTACTGACTTTCCAGAGCCCTGGCATCACAAAATGGATGCCGCTGCCACAGACACGAGTCTGGCCTCCTGCTGCTGACCGAAACTCCAGCAGGGGAGGCCTGGACACAGGTTTCCTGTCCCAGGGAGGTGTGACCACCTCCCCAGACAGGATAGTGTGTATTGGGGCTGGGCGGGAGCACTCTCGGGTGCTTTGAAGTCCTGCACTGGGGGCACACTTGGTGTCCCTGTGCATACCCCAGTTCAAACCGGCTCAGGGGCTTCCAGCCCCTGCTCTGGCGTGAAACTGGACAAAGGGAAAGGGGTGTAGCCACCCCTCTGCCCTGACCCTCCCATAGGTGGGGCCACAGAGTATGTCCAACCCCCTACCTTAGTATAAGTAGGGGACCCCAGTCCTTAGGACTTTAGATTTACCTGGACGAAACTCTGATACAGAATCCTGGACCTTCGACGCTCTACTTTAAGATTAGAGGACTGAAGAATCTCCCTTGGGGTCAAGGAGTGACTCCCCTGCTTGGCAGGCACCAAAGAAGCAATTGTCCGGTCTGCATCGCTGAAGCTCCCGTCGGACGCCGAAGTCTTTGCATCACCAGAGGTGGATTTCCAGACTTCCCCGAGGCTGCCCTGAGTCCCCAGCAAAGCTGAGGCCCGTAGCTGTTGTGGGTAACGTGGAACCGTGACCCCTGGACACCGAATGCATTTGCAAGTGCATCCTCTTCTGGGTCTCCCACGAAGTCGTGCGTTGGGCTCCGAGTAGCCCCAGCCTCCAGCACCAACTGCACCGAAGATCACTGGCCTCCACTCCACGAGTGTCCTGTGAGCCAGCTCCACGTGCATCGTCTCGAGGCTCCTTTGCGGTCGCTAGTCCGTTGGCTAGTAGGCCCTCCCGAAGGCCAATCTTTTTCTGCTTGGGCTCCCTGGTTGCTCCAGGCGTGCCCTGACTTATCCTCGCTGGGTGAGTCCTACAGACCTTGCTGGCCTGCGACATCGTCCTTCTTCCATTTCCACGAGACTTGCCGTTGCCAAGGTTTGTTGGGTCCAATCCAGTCGCCGACACCCCTGCAATCGACAAACGTCGTGGGACAGCTCAAATCCAGCTCCTGGTCATCGTCGACGCCTCCTGGACCTCGTGGCTGAAGAGTCAAGACGACTGTCAACCTACCTGAAGCACTCGACATCGGTGGGCATCTGCTCATCGCCTTCCTGGTCACTGGCTAGTGACCCAGACTCTGTCCCCTCTGCTTTCAGGTTCTTCAGATCTTCGATCAACCTTTGGATCCACCCGAACACTTTCGACTTGGCCGCCAGCAGCACTTTGCAGCAGATCGCCATTGAAAGCGACGACGAAACCCGACCCCGAAAGACACCTATGCACCCGGCTCCCCTGGGTGAGGTAACTCGAGTACTCCGGTGCTCCCGTGGGTATTGACACTAGAACAGCCTAGTTCTCAAAGGGTTTGCTCCAAGTCCTCCTCTAAGTGTCCCTTTTCTTTTAAATTCTAATCGCGACTTTCCCCATAGAAGTTAACGGTGGTTCGCGGCTGTGTTCATACACTGCACGCGTCCCCGTGGGTCCCCTGTGTCACTGCCTTGGGTGGTTCCTTGTGGTCCAAGCACTTCTACAGGCTCTAGGCCTTGTGTCTAGCTCAGTCGTGGTTCTTATACCACTTTATTGGTATATGGTTTGGTACGCCCCTGGGGCTCAAACGTGTATTTGTGCTATTACTGTAGATAACTAACTTATAATTTATGTACTTTGAACTCTAGCCTCATAAAGAGACTAGAGGGGTGTGTTTAGTAATAAATACATATATTTTGAATATATACCTGGTGTGGTCCTCTTTCATTTGGTCACTCAAGAGATTATAGACTGGTAAAACAAGCTGCTTTACATTCCTTCAAGACTTAGCCTGAAGGCTGCTCTCCATAGCTACCACTAGGATAGCTTTCAATAAAGGTTGTCTTTAACCTATCTCCAATAAGGGGTTGTTTGGACTGGTGCAAGGTGCCCACTACAAATAGTGGACAGCATATGCCAGGCCAACTTCTCACACATCCTTCCTTAGGGTAGTGGCTGCCTTATACTTAAGCCTTAATGATTTAATAAGAGCAGGGTCTCTAGGATTCGTTGAAAGTGCCTTAAGGAGCTGTCTGTTAGCTGAGGAGCAGTCACTATTGAACCATCTTGGTCCATGTTGAACATCCACACAAGGTTTAGATAACATAAATTTGATACCCTCACAAAGTTTCGCAAAAGCACCGATTACCTCAAGGTTGTGGCCATGTAACGACAGACAAATGTCGATGGGTATCGGATAGTCCCTTACCATCTTATAAAACAGATCAGTGCTGTCAACTCCTTGCCAAACTAGTCTTAGCTTGACGGCAGTGGGGGTCAGATTCCTAGCACCACACTCTTTAACATATATCGGCTTAGGGGCGATATTCAATATTATTTTAATGGGATTGTGGTCACCATGGACGGTTGGGACGACCTCGGCTTTCTGCAAAAAATCTTCAAGGGTAGGGGAGATAAAAACATAGTCAATAGTGGAAGCACTGCCCCTGCCTCTAAATGTTGGCACAGGGAGGTTATTGTTATTGGTTATTGCAGCGATTATAATTATATTGATTAAGTTATTATTGCGCAGATGATCCGATAATTCTACCCCCTGTTACACTGGGGCGCCTTGGGGATAGAGTCTATACCTGGAATATTTGCCATGGGGATTTTAGCATTAAAATCTCCCCCAAACAGATACCGGCTAAGTTATCAAAGCCTTTTTGAAGTTGCAGTGTGGAGATAAAATCGAACAGTTTAATAAAATTCATGTTTGGTAGGGTTTGAAAGTCATTATTATAGAAATTGAGTAGACAAATAGATACACCCCTATCATGTTCTGTTTTAACAAAATTAACTTGATAAGGTCACCGACCATAAAAGAGTGTCTCCCACAATTAGATCATGTTATTAGGAAGGGCCCCCTTCTCTGCATGCTCAAACCATCTTTTCCTTCAGACAAGAATCGGTCTCCGAAATGACTCTAACCATTTCCACAGCAGCGGTTCCTCCATTAGGGTGGAGGAGCATCGCCCCACCTGCTGCGCGCACAGCAGCTACATCAAACAAAAATTAATGAATGTCTAGTGCACTTCCTGTATGAGGGTGGGAGTGGGGCCATTCCGACTTGTAGACAGTTGCCTGAATTGCGCATGTCGGATTGGCCAGCTGTTGCGCCATGGCCAGCCCAACATCCGCACTTCAGACCACAGCAATCTGGACTGCAGACACAGACTCCTAGTCGGAAAAGGAGCGTTGTCTGAGTCTGCTCTGACCAATCATGGCACTACTCTCATGCTGAAAACTACATGAGAGCAGCTCCAGGATTGGTTAGGTTTGTTTGCTCTGTCACCTTCCTCCGTGGTGGTTTCTGGGAGCAGTCGCGGCAGAAGTTCCTTCCCTTAGTTGCGCTGCTGAAGCGTGTGCTGTTAAGTTTATTGCCACTTCCCTCCTCTCACTGTAACTGTCTTCCTCACAAGCATTGCATGTCAAAGTTTGGATGCCCTGCACAGTGTCAATGAGCCTTTGACACAATGATGTTGAGTGTCTGGCTGCCATTCTAACCCTTGTTCAATCACTGCCACTAACACTGTCACTCGGTCTGTGGTTCCCACTTACATCCCAGACACTGTTTGCCATTGCTTGACCGAGTCTGCCCAGTATCCGTAATAGCTCTTCACTTGACTGCTGCTGGCGGTAACATCGGGAGCAGCCAGAGATAAGAGAGCCTCTGCGTGTGTACCTGAGAGGAGCAGAGAGCATCCCCGACGTTGGTAAGTACTTATGCTGTTACGAGTCTCCATTTCATGTATGCGTTAGCTCCGAGACCTGCCACTGCTTTGCCTCACCACTTTTAAATGCCACTAGCTGCCACTCCGTTTCCAGCTCCGAACCAGATGATCTCTGTCAAGCCAGTATTATGAAAAAACTTGCTCCTTCCCTAGCTGCTGACTTGACTATGTTGTTCAATCAATCCATCACTCAATCAGTTCAATCAATCACTGAAAGTGGCTGTAAATTAACCTCCTTTTACAAAAAGGCTATACTTTCATTTCTGATCCCAACATGTTTTAACCAATATCTTTGCTGCCATTTCTACAAAAAAGGCTGGAAAAATTTGTCTTGTTGAATACAGACATTTGCTCCTCTATTTTCAAGCCATTTTAAGACCAGGACACAACAGCTGGTAATCACACCTGTCCCTGTTGACCTTGATGTATTGTAGATAACAGAGGCATTGGGGTGTTAGTGCTGTTGGATCTGTCAGCAGCTGTTCATACTGTTGACCATTTTATTCTTTTCAGGATGTGTCAGGGTTTTGATAGGCATGAGTCTTCGCTCTTGGCTTTGATGCTGCCTGATGTTAGCAAGACTCCTTCCTGTATGCATAGTGTTACCTATGCAGAGGAATAATGCATGGTAAGCAGATGCTTTCAAGAAATGTCTCAAGGGAGGAAAAACCCTGAAGGAAAAAACAACCTTTATAGGCAGAGGAATAAGTTTAAAGCTGAGTATTAGGATGCAAAGAACTGAAGACTGAGAAGGAACCATAAACAGGAGACATGCTGAAGTGACTTGTAGAAGATTCTTGACTCCAAGGAAAATCCTGAGTAAAAAACATTCGGACGAAAATCTAAAGTAAGTGGTGAAGAAACTGAAGAAAAATACCATCAGCTGCACTGCAGAGCACCTTCCTTTGAATTCAGAAGTTTTAATACTACAGATTGAAGAAGTGATGTCACAGGAAGTACAGTAGCCATTTTGGATTTGGAAACAGCCACAGGAATCCACTGCACCCGCCATCTTGAATTGGAAATTATAATATAGTCCAGCTCCAACACTTCCTTAGAACTATGGGACATGAAGATTCCAGAAAGCAGAACATTTTATCTGAGGAAGAACAGGAGCCATCTTGGATTAGAAAAACCCATGGAATACACTGTGCCACATCTTTGATTTGGAATGATGATATAGTCCAGCCTCTTCCTAGAAAACTACTGGAGAGAGAAGGCAACATGGAGGTTTCTGGAAGGTAGTTAAATGCCTTTCAGAAATAAATAAGCTTTCCCAAACACCTTTTCCTCGTAAGGTGTTGCTTGCACAGGTTTAGGCTTAGTGGAAAAAAGTTGCATAGATTTGTCGAATCAGAGTGCCATTTTGACATTTTATGTATCCTCAAATGCAAAAGAACAATTGATGGACAGAATGCAGAACAATGTCATACATTCACCCCAGTAAAGAGATCTGGGCCTAAATCCATCGTTTTTTGCTCCCCATGTCATTACAGTTTGAACCCAGCCATATGCAAATCAGTCTTGACCCTGCTCCCTATGGGAACAGTCCATCCCGAACTGCCAGGCCAGGTCCTCCATGGACTGGAAACAAGCATTCTAGGACTGGTTTCGGGTTTCACCCTCATCAGCCAGGCTAGCTTGACTCCAGTGACATGGAGAGCACGGGACCCATGTCTGGGCATACCCTTCCCACTCGGTGTGATAAATGCAAAAAGAACAATTGATGGACAGAATGCAGAACAATGTCATATATTCACCCCAGTACAGAGATCTGGGCCTAAAGCCATTGTTTGTTTGCTCTCCATGTCATTACAGTTTGAACCCAGCCACATGCAAATCAGTCTTGACCCTGTTCCCTATGGGAACAGTCCAGCCCATACTGCCAGGCCAGGTCCTTTTGCTTTTGTCACCCTAAGTGGGAAGGGTATACCCAGACGTGGGTCCCGTGCTCACTGCGCCACTGGATTCAAGCTAGCCTGGCTGATGTGGGGTGATGCCCCAAAACCGGTCCCAGGATGCATGTTTGTGGTCCAGGGAGGACCTAGCTTGGCAGTTCGGGCTGGACTGTTCCCATGAGGCACAGGGTCAAGACTGATTTACATATGGCTGGGTCCAAACTGGGGTGGCGTGATGAGCAAAAGAATGATGGATTAAACCCAGATCTTTGTGACTGGGGGTGAATGTTTGCATTGTTCAGCATTCCGTCCATCATTTGTCCCTTTTGCTTTTGTCGTCCTAAGTGGGAAGGATATGCCCAGACGTGGGTCCCATGCTCACTGCGCCACTGGATTCAAGCTAGCCTGGTTGATGAGGCGTGATGCCCCGAAACCGGTCCAAGGATGCTTGTTTCCGGTCCAGGGAGGAATTGGCTTTGTAGTTCGGGCTGGACTGTTCCCATGAGACACATGGCTGGGTCCAAACTGGGGTGGCGTGGTGAGCAAAAGAACGATGGATTAAACCCAGATCTTTGTGACTTGGGGTGAATGTTTGCATTGTTCAGCATTTCGTCTATCATTTGTTCCTTTTGCTTATGTATCCTCAAGGCACAATATACCTCCCTTCTGAATCTTTGGTTTTCTCTGCAATTCATCTAAAAAATTATGAATTAATACAGGAGCATTTACAGAAGAGGCATCTTCCAAGACTGCCCTCAAGGAGGGTATTGCTTCCAATCAACAAGAAACTGAAATCTCATTAACTTCAGATTCCATTCAACCATGGACTGAGATAATACCGTGTCTAGGGAAGCAATGTTGAAATGAATCAGTCTTGAAGGGTTTGAGGAGGGATATATGATAGACAGGATGAAACTTCCACTTCATTGGCAGGAAAAAAGGTAAAGGCTACAGAATTGATGCATGAGAAGTACAGAATTGACCATAGAAGCAAGGTTTTAACTCACTAGATGAGCACCTAACATAAAGGACTAGATTTGGTCTCCCATATAATAAGTTGGTGCAGGAGATCTGTGAAAGCCAGCATATTCTTTCCTACTCTCCTTGGAATGAAGCCGACTTTCCCTGATCTTGTATCTTTGTTTCTGTAAATAATTTATAAGCTCCAATCCCTCTCGGACCAATGGAGTGATATGAGGAGTAGATCAAAAGACCCTGGAATGAAATTCTTGTTTTCAGAAAATTGGCGAGTCCTTGGTAGCACTGTGAATAGAGTCATTATAGGAGAATTTTACAATATAAAGAAAATAACTCAAATTGGTTTGGGTAGCATTACAGAAGCACCCTAGAAATGTTTCTAGACTTCGATTAGTTCACTCAGTCTGGCCATTAGTCTGAGGATGAAAACCAGAAAAATAAATCAGACTGATATGTAAAACCTTGCATAATTCTCTTCAAAAATGAGAAATACAGTGGGAGCCTCCATCCAAAATGATGGTATGAGGAAGTCTATGTAATCCAAAAAGTCTGTGATTAATTATTTAGCCATGCTGGAAGTAGATAATATTGCCTTTAAACGACAAAAATGAACCATCCGAAAGAATAAATCTACAGTAATAATTATGACTTGATATCCTTCAGAAGGTGGTTATAAAACCGGTTGATATTCTGTGCCAAGGTTCAGGAGTAACTGGTGGAGGTTGAACATAATCAAATGGTTTGGAATGTACTGATTTCTCTTGAGCACAAATTGGATGAGTCAGAACATATAGCTCAAAACGTTTGGAAGCATATGGTCACCAAAAGCATTGTACTAATAACTCGAGTGGCGTTAACTCCACTGTGACCGGTGATGGCGGTGTCATGGCACATTCATAATATTTCCTCATAGAGTTCCTTGCTGGTATTGTACAGAACATGTTGTCAAAAATACAAATCCTCATATCAGGTTAATAGTATAGTCAGATCTTCTAGCACCTTTGGATCTAATTGGGAGACGAGTGAGACATACTCTCTGTAAGAATGTCAGGACAGCACCAGTGATTCAATGTGGATAAATGATGGTTTGATCGAAGATAATTGGAATTTCAGAATACTTTTTAGACTGAGTATCAACAAGAGTATTCCTTGGAGCAAAGAATGTAAGCAATGGTGAAGTGACATTGAGCAAAGAAATATGCCCATCAAGCTTGATGACTGCTCCTGCATTGCAAGTTACATACATACTGTAAATGTCAATGATCAGGCCAGATATCACAGGGCTGTTGAGTTCCAGTCAAATGAGGCCTCCGTTCCATGCAACCAAGGGGCATATTCACAAGGAGCTATCGCCGAATTAACGGCACTTTATCGCAGCCAAAGTCGTGATAAATTTACCCCCCCATTCACAAGCCGGTGTTAACAGCCCACAGCACCAGTTTACCCGCGATAGCAGCCGCAAAAAACATCGCCACAGAGGACCCCCGCAAATACCTCTAATGAGATGCAGAGTAGGCGTTCCCGTGACAAAAGTCGAGACAACAGCACACCTCAACATTCACAACGACCAGCCACATCGGCGATAAAAACACAAAACAGGCGATAAGGCGCGTTAGCACCAGGAAATCTACACCTGCTCTGACCTGGTGTAAAGTCGGACGGCAGCCAGCACAACAAAAGGGAGCACAGCCCAGGGCCACATCCGAAGGGCAACAGATGCCATGGAGCCACTCATCATGGGGCCCGGACACCCAAGAGGGCCACAACACCCACCGCCACCACCCCAGGACCCCAACCCACACCCGGAACACCCCCACGGACCACCACAGACGCAGCTCAGACAAAGACAGCGGAACCCCAGGAAACGTACCAGCCGCACAGACCCAACATCTGACAATGTCACCGTCCACTACAGGCTGAAAGGGACAACCAACCTACGCATCCTGACCATCATCGCCTAACAGGCCTACGGCAACAACACAGCGGACAACCAACATCCCACCCCACACAAAGCTGATGGCGTGGCTGCACCTGTTGGCCCCTGGGACCCCCATCCAACACCCGCCAGAGTCTGAGGAGTCTCACAGCCAGCCACATCCAAGTCCCCCACACCTGTCCTGGACATCACCATCACCCTGGTACCCCAGTCCCCATACGTACAACACAATGCGCAGGATCCGCTGGAGACCAAGCAAGGACCATACGCCCAAGCAGGATGCACGCACGTGTTGGGGGCAATACACAGCACACATGTACTACCTGTGCCCCCTGGTGACACAGCACACAATCACCGCAACAGGAAGCACACGTCTCACACCAATGTGCAGGCAACAACAGAACACCGTGGAACACCCAACAATGTCGCCTTCAAATACACAGCCAGTGTGCATGACACCTTCATCCTCCGACAGTCCATCATCAACCAGCGTTCCCAGGATGGCAACAAGGGAAATGCACAGCCCCTTGGCAATATACAAATGAACACCCCACACACCTCAACTCCACAACCATGCAACTCACAACGCTGGCAATGCACACGTCACAAAATCACATGCAACAGGAACAACAATATGCCCACCCACCAGACACGACAGAACAACTTACAATGTCCACATGGGCAAGCCCTGAACATGAGCCAGCAACGGCATGGCACCTCAGCCACATAATAGCCGAATGTGGGGAGAGGTGGCAACCAGGCATGTGTGAAGGATGCAGTAGAACCATGATTGGGAAAGTACACAATGCCAAGAGTGCCGGAGATGTGCTGGACACCTCGCAGTATGCAGAACACACCCATATCCATGGCGACATACACCGCTTGCATATGGAGTGTAGTGGACAGTGGACGCCACCATGTCACCCCAGCCAGTGGGGGACCTCGCGGAAATGTTGCCTGTTACGCCCCCCCCTAAGCGTCAGCGGAGTGGGATGGCCCGGCGTACGCCACGCCAGCATAGGGGTGTGAATAAAAAGCACGTAGGCCTGGGCGTGGTCCTCTTCCGGAAAGACCCACGTCTCTGCCAGGGCGGCGCCTCCCACCTCGCCACAAGGCCGACGACATCCTCGTGAGCGGAGTTGCCTGCGATGCCGTGTGCCTGCCGGACCCCGGCACGTGGAACCACGAACCCTTCAGGCCAGCCCCTGCGCACCGAGGCCACACTGAACACCTTCCAACACTGGCGTGTGTCAAGGAGGGCCCACCACGTGCCGGCGCAAGCCCCAAGCCAGAAGCCCGAGACCTTGGCAGCCACCTCAGACCATCACGGCCTCCACGACACAGGCCCGCTTTATTCCTTTTTCGTTGACGTACTCCACTGCCGCCCCCGGCCTACTCTTCGGACCAGTAGGTCCCATATGTGAAACTGTGTCCTGAGTCATGAATGGCAGTGACCCCAAATCCGGGCCAGCGGCCACAGCACCAGACCACCCCGATCAGTGAGGCATAGTTCCATATGGGCATCTTGCGACACGTGGTGCCACTAACCCTGTTCAACGCCAGCCGGCTACACGTGGTGCCACTAACCCTGTTCAACGCCAGCCGGCTACACGTGGATGAGGGACCAGGACTACCCTGCTGACCAGTAGGTCACACATCCAGCACCTAGTCGCAAAGCACGAATGGCGGAGTCCACACCAGTGGTCGCACGGAGAGGTGTAAGAGGAAGATGCGGCTCAGTCCGGACGGATGTTGGGTCACATACACGGAGGTGACCTTAACACGTGGTGCCACTGAACCGGAACTACGCAGGCCGGTGGGGCCATCCAACCCAAGCCGGAGACACTCGGTGAATGGGCCGTGCTGACCACTGTCTCAGGCCTACACCACAGTCAGGTAGGTCACTCATTTGGAACTGAGTCTTGATTACACCATAGCAGTGAACATCAGTAATGGCAGAGAACAATTTACTATACACCCTCCGATGTGGTGGCAACAAGTCTGTGCATGGCATCACAACCACACGTGTCTGTGGGCCTACGCGGACCACTACCCACGGCCTACGCTGCACATGAGTGGGATCACAGATTTGGAACTGAACATCGGTAATTCACAAGGCAGAATGCATTTCTTCGCACGCACGGAGGGGCGTAAGAGGATGACACGTTGCAGTCCGGAGGGAACAGGATCAGCGTCACGGAGGTGATTGAACACTACCGACAACTGCCACTGTGTCACTAACTCTGTGCCTCGCGAGCCAACGACCCATGGCTGTGGGCCACTGCTGACCGCTGCCTCCGGCCTACACTGCGGTCCAGTAGGTCACAGAGCCTTGATTTGGCATTCTTGGAGTTCACATCTGTGTGCCGGCATCATCGCAGACTGCATCCCCTCACAGCACCTGTGCCACTACGTTTGTCCCCGACATTCATGGACACTCACTGGTCGTACATTGGTGGCGTTTGAGTCTATGGACTAGGGGCTAGTTTTCATCCTCATGTAGCTGATCCCGAATTGTTGGTGCAAACGAGGGTTGCGCTTTCCACTCCTCCATTTGCTGCTTCCAGATGACATCAGACCTTCCGCATCATGCCCTGGAGGACACCTTCCACTGTCCCCCGAAACCCTCCGCAACATACACCTCGGACATTGTGGGGACCCGCTCAGGTTGCATGGCCCATCTGACTGCACCGCAGGTCACCGTCCCGTGGCTGGGTGCCTGTGCCGGCCGCAGTGCATCCGGGGCCACTAACTCTGTGCTGCTCAGGCCTGGGACCCCTCCTTCTGGGACATTGAGTGGCCTCTGTAGCGATGGTCTTGGGGTCATCAACGCCATGTGTCTGTGGCCCTGCGCTGTCCGCATCCTCCAGCCTCAACTGCGGGCCACCAGGGCCCACGCTAAGCATCGAGTCTTGACCGGCCCGGACGTCGCATCACCGCAGGGGGCACACGCCACCACCGCAAGGACCACCTCCAACCGCCATCTGCCAGAGTCGAAAGGGTGGTCCTGACAGACCTACGGAGTTGCTCAGACCTGTCGTGGATGCCATCATCGGCCTGATACCCTGCTCAGCACTCCAGGTGCCAGTGACTCAGTGCACCGCAAGCCATTGTCCGTTACTGATTGAGTTTTGTGCTGTTGTGAGGTTGCGCAGCAATGTCACCTCATGCAGTGGGGAAGGCCTGGGACCATGATGAGGAGGATGTGTCAAGTGTGCGGACGGGAGAAGGCACAGACAATGGGAGGGCAGGTGGCAACAGCCCCAAGGCAGGAATGCAGACTGGTGGTGGTAGTCAAGCTACACACCCGGATCTAATACTGGGTATTGCGCTGTGGACTGCGGACGCAACTGTCACCTCAGGCAGTGTGGGAGACCTGGGACGTTGATGAGGAAGTTGATGCAGGTGTAACACACCCCACTGCATCTGCATCAGGACTAACCCGAAGGGACACAATCCTAGCAATTTCTTCACATGAGCGCGCTCTCCTCTAGTGCCCCTACCTCAGTGCACTGCAACTCACGGAACCTCCTGACTGAATATTGGGTGACCTCTGTCCTCACTCCGGATCCCTCCATGTTGCTCTGCATTTGACTCTGTTATGCTGGTGTTTTCTGTTTCCATTACACTGGTGTCCACTGTTCAGGTTGTTGCCAGCACCAAGCACTCCGTGCGGGCTGGCTTATACTCACCCCACACACATCCAGCACAGGCGTCACTGTACATGTGGCCCTGCCAATAAAGGGGCCGGGCGCACGTGCCCGTAGCCAGTTCAACATGATGTGTGCATGTGTCTCTGTGGGGGTGTGGGTCTCCTTTGTGGGGTGTAGGTGGTCCCTGAAGGGTATTGGACACCCACGTATGTGTTCTAGTTCGCATTCCATGGTTTAGGCAACACCCTCACCTGTTGGGCCATCTCCTTTTGGCATTCTGCCACCTGGCATTGGGGTGCCATGTGTGGGTGGGTGAAGTGTTGTGAGGCAGCCGTGATTGCGGGTGCTACATGCTGTGTGGTCTGTTGCAGGGGCTGGGTTCTCCTCTGAGTAGCTTGTCTGCCCTGGTCCTGGTGGTGGGTTGTGTGGGATGTCCATGGGCTGTTGTAGGGCGTCGGTGTCGGGGGTGTGGTGTTCGTCTCGGGCATCACTGATGGGTTGTCTGTTCTGACCTGCTGGAGGTGTTGTTTGTCCCTCTGCATTGTGAAGGGGAGGTGCATGTTGGCATTGTGTTGGCGCCTTGTTCTTGTCGACATGCAGACTGTGTGACAATGTACGTTGTGACTGTTTGGGAGGTGGTGGCTATTTGAGTTGGGACAGTGTACATTTGGCCTACATGGCTGATGTGGGGTTGTAGGGGCAGATGTGCATCTCACAGTTCGCTGCTCTGTCCAATGTGATTGTTCTGTTTCTGCGCCTGGGTGGACCCAGTTGTGTCCCCTGTTCTGCAGTGTGGGTGTTGCACTTTGTGCCACATTGTCATGGTATGTGCTGTGATTGCTATGTGTGTGTGCTGCAGTGTGCCACGGGGATGGGGGACATGTCCCTGGGTAATTGTGGGTGTGCAGTGTGTTACACCTCATTGTGCATGTGTGGCATTGTGCCCATCTCCCCCGTCCCCCCAGTCCCTGTTGGATCCTCACCCTGTTGTTGTTGTGTCGGGTCCTCTCGAGCTGTGTCCGTACTCCCTACTCCTTGCACCCTCTCCACACTGATGACTGTGGCCTGGGTTTCCTCCAGCTCCTCCTGTGGCGCTGGACTGCCACCTCCTGTCGCCGTTGCTGCCTTCCTGTTGGCAGCGGGTTTGTACCTGGTTTAGGTTGTCACGTCCTACCGGCGCCTCTTGGCCTCCTGGATTGGCCTCCTGGGCACTCCGACTGCGTTCCAGGTGGTCTGCTTGTGGGTCAGTTGCTGGTAGTGTTCTGTCGCCTCCGTGGCCTTGGTCTTGTTTTCCTGCGGTCTGCACCCCGTCTTCCTCTCCCTTTTCTCCTTGGCCTTCCCCGAGCCAGTTGTTCCTTGCTGGTGGTCTGTGGGGGGTTGTGGGGTTCGCGTTGCCCTCTGCGCTGGGTCAGGGTGCATCCATGTTGCTTCGTGCTTTGGCTTGTTTCTGGTGTGTTGTGTCTGTGGTTTTTATGGTGCAATTTCCCGCCAGACGTCTGGGATTTGCATGCCTGAGGCTGGTTTTCGCTACTTTTTGTACCGCGATTGGCCTCATCGCATGGTTTCTCGCGTTCGCGTTTCGCATTATTTCGGCGTGGCGTTGATTTTCACGCTGACATTTGATGCGTTATCTGGTGA
>CAWUFW010027063.1:0-29215 GCA_963921515.1 Calotriton arnoldi | reverse complement strand
TTTTTAAGTGAATTTCAAAGGTTTTTTAAATGCTAGTTTCTAACTATGCCTACAGAGGTAGGACATGTGAAGAAAGAAGAAAAAACGCACAGAAAGAAGCAAAAGATGTGCAGAAAGAACCAACAGAGGAGCAGAAAGAGGCCTTGTTGCAAAATCATCCTGTGCCCACAACTTTTTCAGACGGGTACTGGTGGTAACTGACTCTGACTAACCAGAGCCAGTGCTATGCTAAAAGACACTTAGAATACAGTGAAAACACCTACATACACAAGGGAACACTATGCGTTGGGGTACCCCTGTGATTAGCATGACCTCCTCTGCAAGTCCCTAGTACATAATAGGGCAGGGGGATTAAAACTACCTCTTAAAACGCAGCTACAGGGCGCGTTTGCACAGTGGTGAAGGGAGGGGGCCTGAGGTGACATGTGTGCAAACGCACCCCGTGGCGCGTTTTAAGTTGCAGGATTAAGTCCCCTTGAATTCTGAGGGTCCCTGGGGCCCAACTAGCCCCCAGGTACCTACAGTTAGGACCACAGAGCTGAGTTGCAGAGAGCGTTCCGAGGCCACGCACCTTTTTCACCTCTCTGCAACGCAACTCTGTTGTGCTTACTGAAGGTACCTGGTGGGCTAGTTGGCCCCAGGGTCCCTCAGGATTCAAAGGGAATTAATTCCCCAACTTAAAACGCACCACAGGGCGTGTTTGCGCACATGTCACCTGAGGCCCCGCCCCCTCCCTTCACCACTGTGCAAACGCGCCCCGTGGTGCGTTTTAAGTTGGGGGATTAGGTCACCTTGAATCCTGAGGGTCCCTGGGGCCCAACTAGCCCACTAGGTACTTCCAGTAAGCACCACAGGCCTGCGTTGCAACGCCTGTAACAAATTGTGCAGTTGTGTTTAGGTAGTGAAGAGGGTCGTGCTGGGGGTAGTGTTTTAGGGTTTAGGGTAGTGCAGTGGTGTTTGTGTAGTGTAGGGGGTCATGCTGGGGGTAGATTTAGGGTTTAGGGTAGTGCAGTGGTGTTTGGGTAGTGTAGGGAGTCGTGCTGGGGGAGTGTTTTAGGGTTTAGGGTAGTGCAGTGGTGTTTGGGTAGTGTAGGGGTCGTGCTGGGGGTAGTGTTTTAGGGTTTAGGGTAGTGCAGTGGTGTTTGGGTAGTGTAGGGGGTCGTGCTGGGGGTAGTGATTTAGGGTAGTGCAGTGGTGTTTGGGTAGTGTAGGGGTACTGCTGGGGGTAGTGTTTTAGGGTTTAGGTTAGCCCAGTGGTGTTTGGGTAGTGT
Source organism: Calotriton arnoldi (assembly GCA_963921515.1). Lineage (NCBI taxonomy): Eukaryota > Metazoa > Chordata > Amphibia > Caudata > Salamandridae > Calotriton > Calotriton arnoldi. Next base: position 27,944 of record CAWUFW010027063.1, on the reverse strand, counting down.
AGGGGTACTGCTGGGGGTAGTGTTTTAGGGTTTAGGGTAGTGCAGTGGTGTTTGTGTAGTGTAGGGGGTAGTGTTTTAGGGTAGTGCAGTGGTGTTTGTGTAGTGTAGGAGGTCATGTTTTAGGGTTTAGGGTAGTGCAGTGGTCTTTGGGTAGTGTAGGGAGTCGTGCGGGGGTAGTGTTTTAGGGTTTAGGGTAGTGAAGGGGTCATGCGGGGGTGGTGTTTTAGGGATTAGGGTAGTGCATTGGTGTTTGGGTAGTGTAGGGGGTCATGCGGGGGTAGTGTTTTAGGGTTTAGGGCAGTGCAGTGGTGTTTGGGTAGTGTAGGGGGTCGTGCTGGGGGAGTGTTTTAGGGTTTAGGGCAGTGCAGTGGTGTTCGGGTAGTGTAGGGGGTCGTGCTGGGGGAGTGTTTTAGGGTTTAGGGCAGTGCAGTGGTGTTCGGGTAGTGTAGGGGGTCGTGCTGGGGGTAGTGTTTGAGGGTTTAGGGCAGTGCAGTCGTGTTCGGGTAGTGTAGGGGTTGTGCTGGGGGTAGTATTTTAGGGTTTAGGGCAGTGCAGTGGTGTTTGGGCAGTGTAGGGGGTAATGCTGGGGGTGGTGTTTTAGGGTTTAGGGCAGTGCAGTGGTGTTCGGGCAGTGTAGGGGTCGTGCTGGGGGTGGTGTTTCAGGGTTTAGGGCAGTGCAGTGGTGTTCGGGCAGTGTAGGGGGTGGTGTTTCAGGGTTTAGGGCAGTGCAGTGGTGTTTGGGCAGTGTAGGGGGTCGTGCAGGGGTGGTGTTTCAGGGTTTAGGGCAGTGGTGTTCGGGCAGTGTAGAGGGTCGTGCTGGGGGTGGTGTTTCAGGGTTTGGGGCAGTGCAGTGGTGTTCGAGCAGTAAAGGGGTCGTGCTGGGGGTGGTGTTTCAGGGTTTAGGGCAGTGCAGTGGTGTTCGGGCAGTGTAGGGGGCGGTGCAGGGGTGGTGTTTCAGGGTTTAGGGCAGTGCAGTGGTGTTCGGGCAGTGTAGGGGGTGCTGCAGGGGGTGGTGTTTCAGGGTTTAGGGCAGTGCAGTGGTGTTCGGGCAGTGTAGGGGGTCGTGCTGGTGTTTCAGGGTTTAGAGCAGTATAGTGGTGTTCGGGCAGTGTAGGGGGTCGTGCTGGGGCTGGTGTTTCAGGGTTTAGGGCAGTGCAGTGGTGTTCGGGCATTGTAGGGGGTCATGCTGGGGCTGGTGTTTCAGGGTTTAGGGCAGTGCAGTGGTGTTCGGGCAGTGTAGGTGGTCGTGCTGGGGCTGGTGTTTCAGGGTTTAGGGCAGTGCAGTGGTGTTCGGGCAGTGTAGGGGGTCATGCTGGGGCTGGTGTTTCAGGGTTTAGGGCAGTGCAGTGGTGTTCGGGCAGTGTAGGGGGTCATGCTGGGGCTGGTGTTTCAGGGTTTAGGGCAGTGTCGTGGTGTTCGGGCAGTGTAGGGTGTCGTGCTGAGGGGTGGTGTTTCAGGGTTTAGGGCAGTGCAGTGGTGTTCGGGCAGTGTAGGGGGTCGTGCAGGGGGTGGTGTTTCAGGGTTTAGGGCAGTGCAGTGGTGTTTGGGCAGTGTAGGGGGTCGTGCAGGGGGTGGTGTTTCAGGGTTTAGGGCAGTGCAATGGTGTTCGGCCAGTGTAGGTGGTCTTGCTGGGGGTGGTGTTTCAGGCTTTAGTGCAGTGGTGTTCGGGCAGTGTAGGGGTCTTGCTGGGGGTGGTGTTTCAGGGTTTAGGGCAGTGCAGTGGTGTTCGGGCAGTGTAGGGGGTCGTGCTGGGGCTGGTGTTTGAGGGTTTAAGGTAGTGCAGTGGTGTTCGGGCAGTGTACGGGGTTGTGCTGGGGCTGGTGTTTCAGGGTTTAGGGCAGTGCAGTGGTGTTCGGGCAGTGTAGGGGGTCGTGCTGGGGGTGGTGTTTCAGGGTTTAGGGCAGTGCAGTGGTGTTCGGGCAGTGTAGGGGGTCGTGCTGGGGCTGGTGTTTCATGGTTTAGGGCAGTGCAGTGGTGTTCGGGCAGTGTAGGGGGTCGTGCTGGGGGTGGTGTTTCAGGGTTTAGGGCAGTGCAGTGGTGTTCGGGCAGTGTAGGGGGTCATGCTGGGGGTGGTGTTTCAGGGTTTAGGGCAGTGCAGTGGTGTACGGGCAGTGTAGGGGGTCTTGCTGGGGGTGATGTTTCAGGGTTTAGGGCAGTGGTGTTCGGGCAGTGTAGGGGTCTTGCTGGGGGTAGTGTTTCGGGGTTTAGGGCAGTGCAGTGGTGTTCATGCAGTGTAGGGGGTCGTGCTGGGGGTGGTGTTTCAGGGTTTAGGGCAGTGCAGTAGTGTTCGGGCAGTGTAGGGGTCTTGCTGGGGGTGGTGTTTCAGGGTTTAGGGCAGTGGTGTTCGGGCAGTGTAGGGGGTCTTGCTGGGGGTGGTGTTTCAGGGTTTAGGGCAGTGCAGTGGTGTTCGGGCAGTGTAGGGGGTCTTGCTGGGGGTAGTGTTTCAGGGTTTAGGGCAGTGCAGTGGTGTTTGTGCAGTGTAGGGGGTCGTGCTGGGGATGGTGTTTCAGGGTTTAGGGCAGTGCAGTAGTGTTCGGGCAGTGTAGGGGGTCGTGCAGGGGTGGTGTTTCAGGGTTTAGGGCAGTGCAGTGGTGTTCGGGCAGTGTAGGGGGTCGTGCTGGGGGTGGTGTTTCAGGGTTTAGGGCAGTGCAGTGGTGTTCGGGCAGTGTAGGGGGTCGTGCTGGGGGTGGTGTTTCAGGGTTTAGGGCAGTGGTGTTCGGGCAGTGTAGGGGTCTTGCTGGGGGTGATGTTTCAGGGTTTAGGGCAGTGCAGTGGTGTTCGGGCAGTGTAGGAGGTCTTGCTGGGGGTAGTGTTTCAGGGTTTAGTGCAGTGGTGTTCGGGCAGTGTAGGGGTCATGCTGGGGGTGGTGTTTCAGGGTTTAGGGCAGTGCAGTGGTGTTCGGGCAGTGTAGGGGGTCATGCTACGGTATGTGTTTCAGGGTTTAGGGCAGTGCAGTGGTGTTCAGGCAGTGTAGGGGGTCGTGCAGGGGCTGGTGTTTCAGGGTTTAGGGCAGTGCAGTGGTGTTCGGGCAGTGTAGGGGGTTGTGCTGGGGGTAGTGTTTTAGGGTTTAGGGTAGTGCAGTGGTGCTTGTGTAGTGTAGGGGGTCGTGCTGGGGGTAGTGTTTTAGAGTTTAGGGTAGTGCAGTGGTATTTGTGTAGTGTAGGGGTCATGTTTTAGGGTAGTGCAGTGGTGTTTGGGTAGTGTAGGGGGTTGTGCTGGGGGTAGTGTTTTAGGATTTAGGTTAGTGCAGTGGTGTTTGGGTAGTGTAGGGGGTCGTGCTGGGGGTAGTGTTTTAGGGTTTAAGGTAGTGCAGTGGTGCTTGTGTAGTGTAGGGGTCGTGCTGGGGGTAGTGTTTTAGGGTTTAGGGTAGTGCAGTGGTGCTTGTGTAGTGTAGGGGTCGTGCTGGGGAAGTGTTTTAGGGTTTAGGGTAGTGCAGTGGTGTTTGGGTAGTGTAGGGGGTCGTGCTGGGGGTAGTGTTTTAGGATTTAGGTTCGTGCAGTGGTGTTGGGGTAGTGTTTTAGGGTTTAGGGTAGTGCAGTGGTGTTTGTGTAGTGTAGGGGGTCATGCTGGGGGTAGTGTTTTAGGGTTTAGGATAGTGCAGTGGTGCTTGTGTAGTGTATGGGGTCGTGCTGGGGTAGTGTTTTAGGGTTTAGGGTTGTGCAGTGGTGTTTTTGTAGTGTAGGGGGGTCATGTTTTAAGATGCAACGCTCCAATACCTGACCAGTCTGCACTACATAAAACTGCAAAAACTAAAAATAAAAAGTGTTTTGCACACTTTTGTCATTGGGCTATATGTGGGCTTCATCTCGGTAATATTTGTGCTACATTTGGGCTCTTTTTTCACTGGTGGCCATCTTGGAAGACTTCTTTGTTATGAAGTTTCCTAATTTCCTCATTTACTGCAGTCTCCTCAGTAGGAAATGCTTTCAGTTTTTACTTTGATTCCATCAAGAAGGCATTCAGATGTGTCACACATTTGCCATAAATTCAGAATGTTATTACTCTAGTTGTTCATTAGATCACTGTAGTAAAGCTACTGCTCACCAAGGAGTTAACTGGAAGTCTACTGCTGGTATTGAAAGTGATTGTTTCAGTCTGCATGTCAGAATTTTCTAATGAAATAGAAGAGGATTTGAGATCTCACTTAAAACATGCACTAAATTTTCTTTTTGCAGCACTAACCATAATTTCTATGGCAAAATGAACCCCTCATTTTGTTCCTTTTTAAATTAAATGTTTTAAGTGTTACCAGTTTATTCCAATCAAGATGGCTTCAGGTGTGCCATACTTTTGTCATAAGTAAGGCTGTTAGCACTCTAGTTGTTCTTTAGAACACTCTGGGAAGCTGCAGTAGAACACAAGGGCATCAACTGACAGGCTGCTCCTGTTGAAATATAACAGGAAGATATTTGAGATCTCACTTAAAACATGTCCTAATTTTTCTTTCTACAGCACTAACCATAATTTCTATGGCAAAATGAACCCCCTCATTTTGTTCCTTTTTAAATTAAATGTTTTAAGTGTTACCAGTTTATTCCAATCAAGATGGCTTCAGGTGTGCCATACTTTTGTCATAAGTAAGACTGTTAGCGCTCTAGTTGTTCTTTAGAACACTCTGGGAAGCTGCAGTAGAACACAAAGGCATCAACTGACAGGCTGCTCCTGTTGAAATATAACAGGAAGATATTTGAGATCTCACTTAAAACATGTCCTAATTTTTCTTTCTACAGCACTAACCATAATTTCTATGGCAAAATGAACCCCCTCATTTTGTTCCTTTTTAAATTAAATGTTTTAAGTGTTACCAGTTTATTCCAATCAAGATGGCTTCAGGTGTGCCATACTTTTGTCATAAGTAAGGCTGTTAGCGCTCTAGTTGTTCTTTAGAACACTCTGGGAAGCTGCAGTAGAACACAAAGGAATCAACTGACAGTCTCTGCCCTTGTTGGATGTACATGTTTTACTGAGAATGTCAGACTTCATTCTCACATGACTGAGAAAGATAATGTGAATTTACAGAAAATATGCTCTCATTTTAGCTTCTGGGGCACCTTCCAAAACTGTATGGGACAAGCATGAGAAAATAGTTTTCTCTCAAACATGATTCATGATATCCCAGCAGAAGGTTTTTCACAGGGTAAAATCACCTTAGAACACACCACAATTCCTGAAATTAGTATGGTACCATCAACAAATGAATTCTAATGTAACTAAAGTCTGTTATCACCCTTTATAGTTCTCCTTTTGGTAACCCTCAAAATCTTCGATTCACTACAATGCATTTCAATGGGGTACTATCATTTATATTGGTCCCAAGATGGCTGCCAGCAATTCCAGGATGAAGTGCTGACAGCCAATCAGATCTCACGATGACATGTGTGGTTAGGCTCCGCCCAGATATATATGTGTTTTTACTTTTGATTTTCTCAGCAACTACTGAACGGATTTACACCATTTAACAAAAAGGGTTCTTTTTGAACCAAGAACTACCTCTTTGCCAAATTTGGTGTAATTCCGTTCAGCAGTTCGGGCTGTAGCCGTGTCTAAAGTTTCCTATGGGAAAATGAATGGGGAAAACACGTTTTGGGACCCCCCTTTTTTCTCGGCCCCCGCTTGACGAATCACCCTGAGACTTTCAGGGTAGGAGCGGACCGGAGCGGGCCATAAAGTTTGAAAATTTCGCGAAGATTCGTTAACCGACGCAAGAGTTATTTCAAATAGAATGTCGCGGATTTCCTATGGAAAATAGGTCCTAACTATAACTATCCAGTAGATAATATATACCTGGTGTGGTCCTCTTTCATTTGGTCACTCAAGAAATTATAGACTGGTAAAACAGGCTGCTTTACATTCCTTCAAGACTTAGCCTGAAGGCTGCTCTCCATAGCTACCACTAGGATAGCTTTCTATAAAGGTTGTCTTTAACCTATCTCCAATAAGGGGTTGTTTGGACTGGTACAAGGTGCCCACTATAATTAGTGGACAGCATATACCAAACCAATTTCTCACATTGGTGTGCAGCGTGTGGGATTCCAGCTTGCTATTGTTTTACCAGATAATCTCAATTGAATTGATCAACTGAAAACCACTAAGGGTACCTTAGGTACATATAAAAACAAGCTTAGTATACAGTAAGTTCTACTGAACTTAGAGTTGTGTGTCAAGGGATAGCACACCCTTTCTACAACTCAAGGGAGTTTTAGTAGGCCAGACTAGAGTAGGTAGTGCATACACCACACCTCACTAGTAATGTCTTCACTACCAGGAACCAGTGGGCTCCTGCCATCCAAATATGACAACCTCCCATTCTTGGAATTGAGAGAGTTGTGCAAGATTAGGAAGTTGAAGACAGGCAAAAGTGCCAACACCCAACGTCTCATGGAGATGCTCCTGCTAGATGATCTCAGAAGACCTATAGGGTCTGCAGGGGTAGGCAGAGAGGGTGGGGCAGAAGATGAGGAAGGGGCCAGGGATGAAAATACCCAGGACCCAACCTCTGAAACTGGCCAGGAGGATGACCATGATCCTGACCTGGATAATGCAGCTACTCCTGAGGATGAGGAGGAGGATCAGGATGACCTCCCTTTGTCCCCCAGGAAGAGTTGTGAGTATGCCCAGAAGGTCTAGATCTCCTTCTCAGGAGTCTAACCACTCTGACACCTCAGTAGGGACCTCTGTTTCTTCTCATAGGAGGGAATCCTCCAGTGAGAGGAAAGAGAGACTGCTCAAGTATGGAGAAGCTCAGTTGAGACTCAGAAGAGAACAGTTGGCTATAGACAGGGAGTCCCTAGAGCTTGAAAGGCAAAGGAAAAAGTTGGGACTAGAGTCCCATGGTGGCAGCAACTTCCCTAGTGGTAGGGAAAGGTCTTATGACCATAGAAACCCGAGCAAGATTGTCCCTCCCTACCAGAGTGGGGATGACATCCACAAGTGGATAACTGCACTGGAGAGGGCCTGTAAAGTACAGAGGGTCCATCAGGAGCAGTGGGCAGCCATCTTGTGGCTCTCCTTTGCAGACAAAGGTAGAGATAAGCTCCTCTCTGTTAGAGAAGAGGATGCTGATAATTATCCAGTCTTAAAAAGTGCACTGATTGATGGGTTTGGCCTAACAACTGAACAGGTTAAAGTTCAGAGATACCCAAAAGGCACAGAATCAAGACTGGGTGGACTTTGTTGATTGTTCTGCTAAGGCTCTGGAAGGTTGGTTAGTGGGCAGTAAGGTATGTGACTTCAAAGGATTGTACAATCTTATGAGGGAGCAGATTCTTAATAAGTGTCAAAATCAGCTGTTGCATCAGTACCTGGTGGACTCTGATCTGACCTCTCCCCAAGAATTGGGAAAGAAGGCAGACAAATGGGTCAGAACCAGGGTGAGGCAGAAGGTACAGAACCAAGGTGGTGACCCAAAGAAGCAAGATTCTAAGAACTCTGACAAGGGTGGGGAGAAAGGTAAAGACCAGAAGTCTTCACAAGGCCCCCAAAAATCTTCTTCAGGTGGGGATTCACAGTCACAATTGAATGATGAAGGCCAAGATCAGCCAGTAGCTTTTATTAGCAGAAGGCTGACCCCTAGAGAGAAACGTTGGTCAGCCATTGAGAGGGAGGCCTTTGCTGTGGTCTGGGCTCTGAAGAAGTTGAGGCCATACTTGTTTGGTACTCACTTCCTTGTTCAAACAGACCATAAGCCCCTCTTATGGCTAAAACAAATGAAGGGTGAAAACCCCAAACTGCTTAGGTGGTCCATTTCCCTACAGGGGATGGACTTCACAGTGGAACATAGACCTGGGAGTAACCATGCCAATGCAGATGGACTCTCTAGGTACTTCCACTTAGAACATGAAGACTCAACTGGACAAGGTTAGTTTAATGTCCCTACGTTTGGGGGGGGGGGGTTGTGTAGGAGAGTAGGATCTGCTTCACATGGGTACCCCCACTTTTTGCTGATGCTTCACTTTTTTTTCGACTTTAGTCTGGCTGGGGCCCTGCTAATCAGAACCCCAGCCTAGCTGCTTCCTCTCTAAAATGGTTTCCATGTACCTTAGGTACATCTCTGATTGGAATCTGGAGTGCCCTTACAAGTCCCTAGTATATGGTATACTATGTACCCAGGGCATAGGTGCCCCAGAGGCCTGCCAGGGGCTGAAGCATGTATTATGCCACCCCTGGAAGGCCAGCCAAAATGACACCACAGGTCTGCTACTGCAGCCTGGGTAAGGTGGTGCATGCACCCCTTACTGTGATATAGGTTTATATGTGTGCATATATGTAGTGATATAGGTAACCTATAAGTCACTCCTATGGCAGGCCTTATCAATCCTGAAGGCAGAGTGCTTGGTTCTTATGTGAGAGGCTGCCCCTGCATGAGCAGAGCCCCTCTGCAGTGTTCGGAGACCCTTCTCTGATGCTGTTTGTAGTGCAGCCTGACCATATACTCTTAAGTGCATAATAACCTCGCGTTAAATGCTAACTTTGGGATGGCTGCACGGAAACATGTCATGTTTGGTGTCAAACATCTTGGAATACTACCCCCCCGCCAGTTCTGGCGGCGGAGGTAGCATTCCACCCTTCTAGAGGGAGAGACATGTACCCACCGGCCTACCCGGTAACTTCTTTACAGAGCCCTGGCATCACAAAATGGATGCCACTGCCACAGACACGGGTCTGGCCTCCTGCTGCTGACTGAAACTCCGGCAGGGGAGGCCTGGACAATAGGTTTCCTGTCCAAGGAGGTGTAACCACCTCCCCAGACAGGATAATGTGTATTGGGGCTGGGCGGGAGCACTATCTGGTGCTTTGAAGTCCTGCACTGGGGGCACATTTGGTGTCCCTGTGCATACCCCAGTTCAAACTGGTTCAGGGGCTTCCAGCCCCTGCTCTGGTGCAAAACTGGACAAAGGGAAATGGGTGTAACCACCCCTCTTCCCTGACCCTCCCATAGGTGGGTCCCCAGAGTATGTCCCACCCCCTAACTTGGTAGAAGTATGGGACCCCAGTCCTTAGGACTTTAGATTAACCTGGACGAAACTCTGACACTGAATCCTGGACCTTCGACGCTCTACTTGAAGACTAGAGGACTGAAGAATCTCCCTTGGGGTCAAGGAGTGACTCCCCTGCTTGGCAGGCACCTAAGAAGCAATTGTCCGGTCTGCATCGCTGAAGCTCCCGCCGGACGCCGAAGTCTTTGCAACACCAGTGGTGGATTTCCAGACTTCCCCGAGGCTGCCCTGAGTCCCCAGCGAAGCTGAGGCCCGTAGCTATCGTGAGTAACGTAGAACCGTGACCCCTGGACACCAAAAACTTTTGCAAGTGCACCTCTTCCTGGTCTCCCACGAAGTTGTGCTTTGGGCTCGGAGTAGCCCCCGCCTCCAGCACTGACTGCACCAAAGATCACTGGCCTCCACCCCACGAGTGTCCTGTGAGCCAGCTCCAAGTGCGTCCACTCAAGGCTCCTTCGCGGTCGCTAGTCCGTTGGCTAGTGGGCCTCCCGAAGGCAACTCTTCTTCTGCTTGGACTTTCCTGGTTGCTCCAGATGTGCCCTGACTTACCCTCGCTGGGTGAGTCCCTCAGACCTTGCTGGTCTGCATCAACATCCTTTCTTTATTTCCATGAGACTTGCCGTTGCCAAGGCTTGTTGGGTCCAATCCGGTCGCCGACACCTCAGCAATCGACAGACGTCATGGGACAGCTCGAATCCAGCTCCTGGTCATCGTCGATGCCTCCTGGACCTCGTGGCTGAAGAGTCAAGACACCCGTCAACCTACCTGAAGCACCCGACATCGGTGGGCATCTGCTCATCGCCTTCCTGGTCACTGGCTAGTGACCCAGACTCTGTCCCCTCTGCTTTCAGGTTCTTCAGATCTTCGATCCACCCTTGGATCCACCCGGACACTTCCGACTTGGTCACCAGCAGCCTGCTGCAGCAGATCGCCATTGAAAACGACGACGAAACCCGACGACAAAAGACACCTATGCACCCGGCTCCCCTGGGTGAGGTAACACGAGTACTCCGGTGCTCCCGTGGGTATTGACTCTAGAACTGCCTAGTTCTAAAGGGATTTGCTCCAAGTCCTCCTCTAAGTGTCCTTTCCTTTTAAAAATCCAACCGCAACTTTCCCCATAGAAGTCAACGGCGATTCGCGGCTGTGTTCTCACACTGCACGCGTCCCCCGTGGGTCCCCTGTGTCACTACCTTGGGTGGTTCCTTGGGGTCCAAGCACTTCTACAGGCTCTAGGCCTTGTGTCTAGCTCAGTCGTGGTTCTTATACCACTATTTTAGTATATGGTTTGGTACGCCCCTAGGGCTCAAACGTGTATTTGTGCTATTACTGTTGATATTTGACTTGTAAAGTATGTACTTCAAACTCTAGCCTCATAAAGAGACTAGAGGGGTGTGTTTAGCAATAAATACATATATTTTGAATATATACCTGGTGTGGTGCTCTTTCATTTGATCACTCAAGAGATTATAGACTGGTAAAACAAGCTGCTTTACATTCCTTCAAGACTTAGCCTGAAGGCTGCTCTCCATAGCTACCACTAGGATAGCTTTCAATAAGGTTGTCTTTAACCTATCTCCAATAAGGGGTTGTTTGGACTGGTGCAAGGTGCCCACTATAATTAGTGGAAAGCACATACCAAGCCAACTTCTCACACTGTTGCATGGCGGGAGGGCCGAACTGTTTGTAAGTTGTGTTTAAAAACGATTCCTTCTAAAAAGTGCCTCTTAATACAGTGACTGACGTCATCAAATTCATGGAGGTGAAAAGCTTCAGCGTGTTAAAGAAATGCACTATTTTAAAGACAATGGCGGAGGAGCGTTGACCCACTGCCTGGCTCAGAGCCAACAAATGAAAAATAACACTATGTTTTAGCATCTTTTATCTTTCATTTGCGGCTCGGAGCCAGATTGTGAAGGGAGGGGCGGGGTGGGGCACGGGGGAGACGTGCTATGTTTACTCCCCAAGTGTGCATGTGTTTGGCCGGCTGTGTCAGGCTGACCAAAACACACATGCGCACTTAGGTTTCTCCAGCCCAGCTGCATTGAACAGCCCGGCTGGAGAAACTCCCACAGACTCTCTTGCCTGAGTGGAGCGTCTTTTCAGCCCGCTCAGGCAAACTCCTGCGCTGCAGCGCGGGGATTGGATGGGAGTCTGTCCCAGGGACTGCCGGGACCAGGAAGAGAAGAGAAAGTGCAACGCGATGCAGGAGGCAGCCGGCGGCTTCAGGTAACTTCATTTTGATATATTCTAACGCCCCCGCGCTCCCCCTCCCGTGTTCCCTTCACCCACCCACCAGCCTTTGTTTGTAGCAGCCGCCACTGCCTTATCATAGTCTAACACGTTTTTTGTTGATTGAGTGACATGTTTAATATTTTGTTCAGCTCGTGATGGGCTCTCAGAGCCAGAGCCAACCCTTGGCTCGGCTCTCCCTGCTCATCTGCTGGTAGCCACGAGCACGAGACGTGTGACTTTGATAAAAGCAGGAAAGGTTGAGAGATGGTAATTCCTGAACACTGATGTCAGCAGCTGCTCGGAGCAATTACTGGAATAGAAGGTGAGAGGAGAGGATAGGTAGGGAGGGGAGAGGAAGGAGGGGAGGAGGAGAGGAAGGGAGGGGAGAGGAGGGGAGGAGAGAGTAGGGGTGCAGGGGAGGGGAGAGGAAGGGAGTGCACAGGAGGGGAGAGGAGGAGAGGGCAGGGGAGAGGAGAGGGTGCAGAAAGGGAGGGGAGAGGAGGGGAGGGGAGAGGAAGGGAGTGCACAGGAGGGGAGAAGAGGAGAAGGCCGTGGAGAGGAGGGGAGAGGGTAGGAAGGGGAGAGGAAGGAAGTGCACAGGGGGGAAAGGAGGAGAAGGCTGGGTAGTGGGCGGAGGGGGGAGGAAGGGAGGGGAGGGCAGGAGAGAGGAGGAGAGGAAGGGAGGGGAGAGGAGGGAAGGGGACGGGAGAGGGAGGGGAGAGGAAGGGAGTGGAGGAGAGGGCAGGGGAGGGGATGGAGGGTAAAGGAGGAAGGGAGGGTGAGGGAGGGGAGAGGAGAGGAGGGAAGGAGAGGGGAAGGGATGGGAGAGGAAGGGAAGGAAGCGGAGGGGAGAGGAAGGCAGGGCAGGGGAAGGGAGGGGAGAAGAGGGCAGGGGAAAGGAGGGGAGAGGGAGGGGAGGAGAAGGGAGGGGAAGGGAGGGGAGGGGAAGGGAGGAGTGGGGAAGAGATTGCAGGGGAGGGGAGAAGAAGGGAGGAGGGGGAGGGGATTGCAGGGGAGAGGAAAGGGAGGGGAGAGGAAGGGAGGGCAGAGGAAAGGAAGGTAGGGGAGGGCAAAAGAGGGAAGGGCAGGGAAGAAGAGAGGAGGAGAGTGCAAGGGAGGGAAGAGGAGGAGAATGCAGGGGAGGGGAGAGGAGGAGAATGCAGGGGAGGGGAGAGGAGGAGAGTGCAGGGGAGAGGAGAGGAGGAGAGTGCAGGGGAGATGAGGGCAGGGGAGAGGAAAGGAAGGGAGGAAAGAGGAGGAAGGGAGGGGAGGGCGAGGGAGGAGGGGAGCGGAGGGGAGACGAATAGAGGAGAGAGGAGGGGAGGGGAGGGGAGACGAATGGAGGGGAGGGGAGGGGAGGGGAGGGGAGAGGAGAGGAGAGGAGGGGAGGGGAGAGGAGAGGAGAGGAGAGGAGAGGAGAGGAAGGGAGAGGGAGAGGAAGGGAGAGGAGAGGCTATAAGGTGAGGGGATGAGAGGGGAGGGAAAGGGATGGAAGGGGAGAGGAAGGGGGAGAGGAAGGAATGGGAGGGCAGGGGAGAGGAGGGGAGGAGAGTGCATGGGAGGGAAGAGGAGGAGAGTGCAGGGGAGGGGAGAGGAAGGGAGGGGAGAGGAGAGGAAAGGAGGGGAGTGCTGGGGAGGGCAGGGGAGAGGAGAGAGTGGAGGGGAGAGGATGAGAGTGCAGGGGAGAAGAGAGGAGGAGAGTGCAAGGGGGGTGAGCGCAGGGGAGAGGAAAGGAAGAGAGGAAAGCGGAGGAAGGGAGGGGAGAGGAAAGGAGAGGGAGGAGGGGAAGGGAGAGGGAGGAGGGGAAGGGAAGGGAGGACAGCGGGGAGGGGAGACAAATGGAGGGGAGAGTAAGGGAGGGGAGAGGCTAGAAGGGGAGGGGAGGGGAGGAGAAGGGATGGGAGGGGAGAGGAAGGGAGGGGAAGGGAGGGGGCAGAAGAGAGGAAAGCAGGGGAGAGGAAAGGAGTGCAGGGAAGGGGAAGTTAGTGAAGGGAGGGGATGGGAGTGCAGGGGATGGGAGTGGAGGGGAGGGCAGTTCTGGGTAGGGGATGGCAGTGCAGGGTAGGGGAGAGGAAGGGAGTGCAGGGGAGGGCAGTGGAGGGGAGGGGAGGGCAGGGGAGGGGAGGAGGGCAGGGGAGGGGAGGACAGGGGAGGAGAGGGCAGTGCAGGGGGAGGGGATGGGATAGGAGTGCAGGGGATGGGATAGGAGTGCAGGGGAGGGGAGGGCAGGGGAGTGGAGGGAGGTGCAGTGGAGGGAGGTGCAGGGGAGGGGAGGGCAGTACAGGGGAGGGCAGTACAGGGCAGGGGGGCAGTGCAGCGGAGGGGATAGAGGTGCAGAGTAGGGGAGGGCAGTGCAGGGGTAGGGGTGGGCAGTGCAGGGTAGGGGAGGAGAGGGCAGTGCAGGGGAGGGGAGTACAGTGCAGGGGACGGACTGGAGAGCAGTGCCGGGGAAGGGATGGGAGTTCAGGGTAGGGGAGGGCAGTGTGCGGTAGAGGAGGGCAGTGCAGGGGAGGGCAGGGGAGGGCATTGCAGAGGAGGGAGGGCAATGCAGGGGAGGGGAGGGCAATGCAGGGGAGGGGAATGCAGGGGAGGGGAGGACAGTGCAGGGGAACATAGGGCAGTGCAGGGGAACAGAGGGCAGTGCAGGGTAGGGGAGGGTAATGCAGGGTAGGGGAGGGCACTGCAGGGGAGGGGATGGGAGTGCAGAGTAGGGGAGGGCAGTGCAGGGTTGGGGAGGGCAGGGGAGGTAGGGGAGGGCAGTGCAGGGGAGGGAGGGCAGTGCAGGGGAGGGCAGGGGAGGGGAGGGGAGGGCAGTGGAGGGGAAGGTAGGGGATGACACTGCAGGGGAGGGGATGGGAGTGCAGAGTAGGGGAGAGCCGTACAGGGTAGGGGAGGGGAGGGCAGTGCAGGGTAGGGGAGGGCAGTGCAGGGTAGGGGAGGGCAGTGCAGGGGAGGGGAGGGCAGTGCAGGGGAGGGGAGGGCAGTGGAGGGGAGGGTAGGGGAGGGCAGCGCAGGGGAGGGGATTGGAGTGCAGGGTAGGGGAGGACAGGATAGGGGAGGGCAGGATAGGGGAGGGCAGTGCAGGGGAGGGGAGTGCAGCTTGTGCTCAGACGAGTATTTACCTTGACATGCCACCCTCCCAGCTTCTGCGGTTTGTACGAAGAGACAGCCGGTGCAGCCAGGAGCTGTTGGGGGGATAACTGATTTCATTGCAGCATAAGAAAGAGGTGGGGCACATGTGGGGGCACAGATGAGGGGGGTCTCTGGCACTATGATGGGTATGAGAGGTGTGGGGCCCTCAGGCACTATGACGGGTATGGGAGGTGGGGGGCCCTCAGGCACTATGAGAGGTTTGAGAGGTAGGGGCACAGGTGGGGGCACTGACGAGAGGGGGCACCTCTGCCTGTATGATGGGTATAGAGGTCGGGGATGCCCTCTGGCACTATGACAAGTATGAGAGGTGGGGGCCTCTGGCACTATGATGGGTATGAGAGGTGGGGGGCACTCTGGCACTATGACGGGTATGAGAGGTGGGGGGCCTCTGGCACTATGACGGGTATGAAAGGTGGGGCACAGGAGGGGACACAGATGGGAGGGGGCGCCCCTGCCAGTATGGAGGTATTTCCTGGCCGATGCTGGCGCACCATGACTCAGTTCAAAGATAATCTCACAAATGCACTCTGTGTGTGTGGGGGGCAGATTTATACGGCAGACTGTGGCGAGAAGTGGCCCTTGACAGCTAGATGAATCCGCCTAGATTTATGGCTGCTGATGTACCCGGGAGCAGCGCTAGAAGCACTTCAGTCATTGCTGCTGTCATCATTCAGTGACACTCACTTATAGATGGTTCTAGACCCCAAGCACAGCTGAGGCCTTGCCGCATGCATTGACCACGCCCAGAGGAGCACAGGCCACGCCTCCTTTGACCACCTTTCAAAGTACATTTTGTTTAGGAAGCTTTAGGCCCCAGCCCCGCCCACGCTTTAAGTGCCGAGTACTATACAAGACACCAAAAGGCACGCATTGACACTCAGCGAGGCGTGGATGCCGTGTTATATACAGGCTCGCTGGAATTATGCGGCGGGGAGGGCCAAATTATGTGCAAGGTTGACTAAATTATGCGGCAAGAAAAGGCAAATTATGCGGCTTCATGCAGCATATTTTCTGATACCATTTCTTCATTGTTCTGACATTTATAGGTATGTTAATGCAGTCTGGGCAAATGTTTCACCTCTCTACCAGTTTCACAACCAAAAACAGTAACGAGCACCGTAAAAGGTGACCAGCCTGCCTTTGCGATGCCCTTTCAGTGTCAGACAGAGGGCCTGATTTAGGATTTGGCAGATGGAGTAAAGGCAGACAGGGTGGTGGAGGACTTTACATCCGCCATCCTGACTTTACTCCACCCATCATATTGAGAGATGACCAACACCTTTATAGATTGGCAGGAACCACCGTCGTGGCGGTTCCTGTCAATGTAGGAAAAAAGTTAGAAGTATGCCTGTCAAACTTTTCCAAAGTTTTTAATTTTCAAAAACAAACTTCCAAAGCTGGAGTTTGTTTTTGGAAAAAATATTATTCCCCTCACTATAGGGGTTTCCTCCCATGGTGTGGGGTCATTTTTTCTTTTTCACTGTCCCTCACCCCAAGGATATACCTGGCGTTAACGGACAATAAAAAAATAAAGCAATCTGATCGTCCACTCTAAATAGGGTGTAAGGTCAGATGGGTCACCTCCAAGGAGTCTACTCCCTCAGGCTGTCAGAGCAAGTTTTACACCAACGGAGAAAATTTTACTTTGTGGCGTAAAAACTTTTAGTCTGTCCAACTCAAGATCTGGTGGGTTGACGGACCTTGAGATTGGCGGACAGGGTACTCTGTTGCTGTTGCAATTGAGTAACTTCCCGCCGACCTCTAAATCAGCCTCACAGGCCAACTTAATGCAAATCAGTACTGACCCTGCTCCTCATGGGAAGAGGCCACCCTGAACCTTCTCACCCCTCCATCCTACAGCCCACTGCTTTATTCAGTTGGGAGATTTGAGACTTACCCCACCTCCCCCCCCACCCTCTGCCCAAGTTGGGAAATTTGAGATTTACACCCCCCCAAATCTCACCGACTAAGGTTACCTCCACCCCCACCCCAAAAAAAAGAAATGCTCTCTTTTAGTGTGGCATGCACCCATTTTGGATGCGAGGATACATTTTGCTCTAAAACCAAGTTTTAAAAAACACTGAAAACAGCTTCGTTTGAGGTTGTTCGTGTTGATACTGCGCATTAGTAGTGGAATCGTTTTAAACAATTGAACTGTTTTAAACAGCCGGTCTCTCTCATACTGTAATGGTTTCAATTAAATGAACAGTTAATAAATATTCACATACTGCGCATTAGAGTTACATTTCTATAGTGAACGGTGCGTAATGACGCAATGTAGCATTTCTGGAAATGTTCTTAACAAGACTGAAGAAAAATGACTAATTTTACGCTAATTACGCCAGCGTAGTACAAATTTCAAACAGGCCTAACTACAAAAGACTCCTAAAACAGCCAGACCTACTGGCATTGGCAGTGCTTATTGGCAGTATCAGATAAATGAATAACAATTAATTGAAAATGTTAAAACATGAAACTGCGACTTAAATGGGGGGGGTAGTGTTACGCCATTGAGGGGTGTGCCTTGGGCAGTGAGATTATTTATTGGGTGTGTATTTACCACCAGTGAGCACAACTATAACCACAGTGTCAGGTCGGTGAGTTTTTGTGGAGTGGATTGAGATGGTACAGGGGAGCAGGGTTACTAGAGGGTTAAATTTCGATTCTTGCATAAATAGAAGTTTGTACAGGGATCAGGAGTTATGCAATAATTATCACACCCCTTCCGTTTTCTTGACATATTTTACCAAGGTAGCTCTGGGAAAAAATAATTAGCAGGGGAAAGATCCAGTGAAAAGACAACACCGCGGTGCCCGAGCAACTTTGGCCGATGCCCGGTGGAGCTGTCCTATGCAGCTATAGAGGAGTTTGGCTCTGGTTCACCCCTCGGCCGTCACCTACCCAGCCGGACATCGGACATTGTTTTCCTCGTCTCCCCGTTGTGTCTTCCACCTGCATTCCTTACCCCTGTTTACCATTCCCCCTCTACCTTTCACTCCCCTTAAGAGAAGTGTACGCGCTAATAACTCATATTATTGTGTAATCTCATGTTTTTCTCCTATGTCTATACTTGGCTATGTAATTATGTAACCTGTAACTCACTGATCCTCATGTAAAGCGCTCCGATACCTCCGGGTCTAGCCAGAGCTATATAAAACTTTGCAAATAAATAAATAAATAAAACATTACTAAGGTCTGGGGAAGGGAGGTGTTGAGGTCTTCTGAGTGTCTCAATCACTCCCTTTACATCACTTCCATCTCAGACACTTACTTCTGTCTATCTCCGGACATCTTTGTGAAATTGGCATAGGTCAACTAACTCTGGGCACTGCAGCACATAACTCCCTCTGAGCACTGCAGCACATAATTCACTCTGGGCACTGCACAGCTCCTACAGCAGCACTCTGGGCACTGCAATGTAGAACTCACCCTGGGCACTGCAACACAGAACTCACTCTGGGCACTGCACAGCTTCTACTGCAGTACTCTGGGCACTGCAGCACAGAACTCACTCTGGGCACTGCAGTGCAGAACTCACTCTGGGCACTGCAGTGCAGAACTCACTCTAGGCACTGCACAGCTTCTACTGCAGTACTCTGGACACTGCAATGCAGAGCTCACCCTGGGCACTGCAACACAGAACTCACTCTGGGCACTGCACAGCTTCTACTGCAGTACTCTGGACACTGCACTGCAGAACTCACTCTGGGCACTGCACAGCTTCTACTACATTGCTGTTTCATGGTCGAAGGGCTCCTTGTGCAGAACTCCTGGCACTGCACTAGCCCTCTGGGCACTGCACTGCCACAGCAACCCTTTGGACACTGCAGTGCAGATCACTGGGCACTGCGCCCCTGCTACTGTACCACTGCCACACATTTTAATCACTGCTGGTGCAGCCCTCTGGAACTGGACAGGTCCACAGTGAATCTGCAGCCCTCTGAGCACCTCACGTGAAGGAAGTGACCCGATTAAGGCCACCCGGGACACTCGCGACCACCTCTCAGCCTTCCATACAAATGAAGTCGGTCAGACAGTAGAGAATACAAACCGAGTATATTTATTGAGATACACTCGAGCGGAGCCCAGTCTGCCCAGTCTCTGTGGATAGCTGCAGAGGGACTGACATCAGCAAACATGGTGATACATTATGTACGATTCAGAACCAATGAAGGCACGCCCAGACTGGAAATTTCCAGATGGAGGCAGCTGCACAAAGGAGGTACAGAAGGATAAGTTTTGATCCTGAGACCGGGCACACACTAACTCTATGCCAAGGTTGTTCTGCCTGTGCCCACCGCTGGACACAGACTATCTAGTGGGAAAGGCATGCGCTAATAACAGTGTATCCATTAGTACAGCAAGGCCCAACCTTGGAGAAATGAAAACTAGCAAAGAGAGAGATTAGTTTCGATCAAGACTCAAAATGGCGGCCAAACATGAAATGGTGCCGCGAATGCCAACTTACGCAGAACAATATACAAGAAACACAGCGAAGACATTTTTATTCTAACAGACCCTCCTTTTAGCAGAAGCTAACAATTTTATGTTACTACCAAGAAACGTATAACATGTTGCAAGGATAAGAAACATCACTATGAGCTGGAGCTTACATAATCAGCATTCAAAGACACCCTCATCGATCTGCATCATGTCGTTAATGTCCTTTTGCAACATAATCGCAGCACTAGTATCATGAACTGATATTTTCTGTTTAGGGGTGAGAACATTTACACAATAGGTGCAACAAGCCGGGAGGCAGTGTATACAGAGGCAACATGTAAAAATAATACTTGCAACCACAACCAAAAAGATGAGGATCTTCCAACCCCATGTTGTTAGCATATTCCAAAACCACCCCGACAGAGTCCAAGTACCTGTTTCTTGGTGTTTCTCAGCTGATAGCCTATGTAATTTCTGTACGGCCGAATAAACATTGGGAGCGTTATCAGGTAGGTAAACACAACAGCTGCTGCCAATGACATGACAGGCCCCTCCCCCATCTGCAAGGATGACATCTAACACCATCCTGTTCTGCAAAGTGATTAATCTCGTAGCCTGGAGCTCAGCAGTGATATTTGTCACTATCCCAGCAGTCGTATTGATAACCACTTCAACAACCCTAGTTAACTGGCAAACTTGTAGACTATTGGCCATGGGACCCCAAAACGGTAGGAGGCCCTTTATCGCGTCCCCAAATTGTTGTGTGGTGGTGTCTGTTTGATCTACATCCTTTGTGTCAATAACCCTTTTTACTCGTGTCTGGAATGTACACTTATGTTGCACCTGATGTGTTCTGTGATAATTAGATGTGGCAACATATACAGGGGGAAAAAGGAATGAGAGATAACATGTGCCTGACCATCCCCTCGAGAGCCAGACGTGAGCCTGTGACCCACAGACAAAATAGACATTATGGGGCAAGATCAAAGGTGGACTATCAGTCGTATTCAATTTGTATGTGAAATTACATTTACTCTCCCCCACCTTTATCTCCCCAGTCCCCTGAACGCAAAACGCTGCTGATGTATTAACCACTGGCACAGGTATCGGTTTATCTTTAGTAATATTTCGAGCTCTGAAAGATTGAAAATACTCAGATGTGTTAAACCACTGGAAATCAGCCATTTCCATTCGGAACCAGGCATCATTCTTCACCTTACGGTACGTATTCACACATGACTTTGAGGACAGAGTCCCTAGAGTCCCTTGTCCTACTGGTCCTATGGGGGTGAACCCATGGTAGAAGCGTACATGTTCATGGGCGGTATTGGAATAGTGGATGTTATACCCGAAGTGGAGAGATGAAATTGGCAGTACACCAGCCGAAGCAATTGAAACCAACCCTCACAGCTACCCTTTTACGACAGTGGCATAGACAACAGAGTATCGCTTTTATGAGTGACCGAAGGGAGCAACCCACAAACCCAGCAATTAGTTGTATTAGATACATTATGAGTATGATGTTACATTTGTATAAAGACATTATCGGTGTAGGACAACCTATGCGCTTCCATGTGTGGAGCCAAAGTGACAAAAACGTGCTCAGGGGGGGTGGGCGTAGTAACTACCAAGAAATGTACTGGATATTTCTCCTCTAGGAACTAGGATATTCAAAGTATTGTTGTTAGCGTAATCACAACAATAAATATGCAAACTATTTTACTCTTTGTTGACCAACCCTGTGCCACACGCAGCAGTGCAAATGGTTGTTCCTCCTCATCAATAGGCCGACCAAATGGATGCATTATGAAGTAAGAAAAGGAATGCAATAAAACTGATAGCAAAGGTAAGTGTTCCCAGTGTACGTCAGAGCCTCACTGGTACAGGCTCCTATTGTTCATCAACGTTGGCACTCTTGAGCACCGGCGGTGGAGCTTGCTCAGTCCTAAGCCCAATATGAATCCCACATCGCACAGGATAATGTACCCCCCCTCCTAGGGAGCACGTTCGATCTATCCTGTCCAATGTCAGAACAGTGCACCAATCTCACGACACCCTGAGCTAACACCGTTGGTACTATAGCAAAGTACACCCTAATTTACACAGTCCATCCCTGGCTAATCTGACTTCTCCTTTGGTGCACCATTCCTCAGCCGAGGACGCAAATTGTACCTGGTGACTGTAGGCACAGAGGGGTCAACAAACAGTGGCTCCTTAATGGCTCGAATTTCTGTAGGGACCGCTGCATTTAGCACTTCATCATTCTCTGCATCTGTTTGGGTCCATGTTAACTTTGCATCGTTGAAGGGGACGAACTAAGGCACCTTCTCACACTGTGTCCCCTATGCCGTCCCTCACCCACTGATCATAGGGCGTGGGTAAGGGAATCCTGCGGCAGTGGCTGGCGTGGATCCAGCTCTTTCGGCCAGCGAGCTTCACAGCAGTTCGAGTGGCCAGGAGGACCTGTTCAGGTCCCTTCCAGCGGGACTCCAAGCTCTTCTTCCACTGGAAGTTCTTGACTAATATGAAGTCCCCAGGCAGAATATCGTGTCCGGGCCCCTCTGGTGTGGGTGGAAGGGACTCGCGGACCTGTTGGTGAATAGAACGCAAATTTTCAGTTAACTGGCAAAGATAGTCTGTCAAAAATGGATACTCCATATCTGGGAACCTACGAGGGCGCAGGACGCCCCAGACATTTGCCGGGCATCCAAACACGACCTCGTAGGGTGACAATTCTGTTCTACAATGTGCTGTTCTCGTCGACAAAAGAGCTAATGGTAAAGCATCTGGCCACTGTAACCCTGTTGTCTCCTGAATCTTTGCCAACTTCAGTTTGGGAGTACCATTGTACTGCTCAACCAAACCTGCTGACTGTGGGTGATTTGCAGCATGAAACTTCCACTTTATGCGCAAACCATCGCAAATCAACTGGATGACCTTGGCATTAAAATGACTTCCGTTGTCACTCCAGATCAAACGGGGCAAGCCGAAATGAGGAAAGAACTCCTTCAGGAGTACCTTTGCAGTCGCAATGGCTGCATTGTCTTTAGTGGGGTAAGCCTCAACCCATTTACTGAATGCACAAACAACCACCAACACGTACTTCAAATTATTGACCCTAACTCAATATAGTCCATCTTGAGGACCTCAAAAGGGAAAGTGGGTGGTGCAAAATTACCGGGTGGTGTAAGGG
The DNA here is from genome assembly GCA_963921515.1 of Calotriton arnoldi. Lineage (NCBI taxonomy): Eukaryota > Metazoa > Chordata > Amphibia > Caudata > Salamandridae > Calotriton > Calotriton arnoldi. Next base: position 5,924 of record CAWUFW010027063.1, on the reverse strand, counting down.
TACCTTTCCCAGGATTGTGCATCATGCACACCATGCAGTACTTCACTAAATGTGCAGCAGTTCGAGATGTTATTCTGCCATACGGGGTCTAACAACTTGCAAATACCCTTAGCACGGATATGGGCTGGGCCATGAGCCATCGTGACCACAGGAAGAACATATTCATCTGGCAACATCCATCTCTGCTTCCCTGACTTGTCAATCCAACATCCCTCATCGTTCAATTGTGCTGTACTTTCTTGCCACACTGCTAATTCCTCCACTGTGGCCTCACTTTGTATCTCCTTCACATTCTCGAGTGTATCCTCAAACATGGTGATCTCAGGCACCCACATTCTTTTCATCCTAGTCCGGGCTGTTTCCTTAGCTGTCTGATCTGCAAAAGCGTTCCCTTTACCTATATCATCAGTAACTTCCCTATGGGCGCTACACTTTACTATTGCCAATTTCTTAGGGAGTGTCAAAGCGGACAGAAGCCTATATATAAGATGACCGTACTGGATCTATGTACCATGGGAAGTAAGGAACCCTCTCTCTGCCCAGAGTCGCCCGAAATTATGGGGGACTCCAAAGGCGTACTGGCTGTCAGTGTAAATATTAACAACCAGCCCTCACTCAATTTGCAGGCTCGTATTAGGGCAACGAGCTCTGCAGCTTGGGCCGACTGATAGGGAACTCGTGATGTCTCAACTACAGTACGCAGCGTAGTAACAGCATATGCAGCAGTTGCAGTGCCATCTGGTAATTAAAAGCAAGATCAGATAAGGGAACATCAGTCAAGTCTACCCGTCCTTTCGTCTCTTCTTCCGTCCGGAAGATACAATCATGTATGTCAATCTCCTCATTCTCATAAGGGAGGGGTAGTAACATGGCTGGATTCAGAGTGGCACATCGTTTGATCGTAATATGTTTGGCAAACAGCGTTAATTCATAACCTGTCAGACGTGCACTGGTGAGGTGCTGTGTCTTATTCAAAAGTGTATCCACAGCATGGGGTACCATGACTGTGAGGTCAGTATCAAGTACGAGTCCAGCCGATTGTCTTATCGCGACAGCCACAGCCGCTCTTAGACAGCTCGGGAGGGCTCGTGCGACTGGATCAAGCACAGCAGAGAAGTAAGCACACGGCAGTTGCTTATCTCCAAATTTTGTGTTAAAACAGAAAGCGCACAACCGGCCATCTCATGGACGTACAACACAAACTGTTTAGTATAGTCGGGGGTGCTGAGTACTGGAGCTGAACAAAGCGCAGCTTTCAATTGCTCAAAAGACTGCTGACATTCAGGCGCCCAGGGCAGGGGTTCAGACACATCTTTTAGTGTTAGAGCAAGCAGGGGCTTGATTAACAGCGAATAGCTAGGTATCCACCGTCTGCAATAGGAAGTGATACCTATGAAAGCGCGCACATCTTTCTGAGTTTGAGGAATGGGCATTTTAACAATGGTACTGATGCGCTCAGGGGTCAATCTCCTACCCTCCTTCGACAGTAGGTGACCCAAGTAGGTGACATCCTGTCGACAATACTGAAATTTGGAAAGGGATACTTTATGGCCATGCTAAGCTATATGCAACAACAATGTAACTGTACTGTCTCTGCAACCTTGTTCTGTATCCGAGGCGATGAGCAAGTCAGACATACTGAAGCAATACATTACCTGTAGGGAGCGACAATGAATCCAGCGGACCTTTCAATGCCTGACTATAGATACTCGGACTCTCTGTATAGCCTTGAGGAGCGCGACAGAATCTAAAGCTCCTATCAGCTAGGGTGAACCCAAACAGATACCTGCTGTCAGGATGAATGGCAAATACTGAAGAACGCGTTTTTCAAATCAATGACAGAAAAGAATGTAGCAGAAGAAGGAATCATTGTCAAAAGAGTGGTAATGTCAGGAACCACCAGAAACTGGGGAATCACTATTTTATTAACTTCACGCAAGTCAATCACAAAGTGATAAACATCTGCATGATCATCAGAGGAACCCGAAGGTGTACGTTTGAGAATGGGAAGAATAGGGCTATTACAAACATTAGCAGTCGTCTCCTCAACCACTCCTTTCTCAATCAAGTCCTGTACAATTTGTATAAAGCTCGCTCACCTGCCTGCGGTATTTTATACTGAGGGATGCGAGGTAAAATAGCATGGTCTTTAATTTGGATCAAAACTGGTGATATCTGTAACAGTCCCACATCTGTGTCACCTGTCGCCCAGAGAGTGGGAGGTACATCTTTAAACTCTGCAGGAAGAGGCACATCTTTGGACAGGTACTGCGTAGCGCATACTACATCCGGACCCATTGTCATGTAAACACCCGCCGGCAGCAGTACACCGTAGCATGCAATTTCTTCAACAAGTCCAAACCCAACAGATTTTCTCCACAATTAGATGTCAACAAGAATGGCGAATCCACAGTGAAAGGACCAATAGTCAATGCAAGAGGTTTTGAAATGGGGCTCACAACCGGTACACCAGAAAAACCTACCGAAACATTAATATTGCCAGACAGAGACCCAGGGACCAACTCCTTAGCTGAGCCATGCACATCTGCATTAGCATACGAACCGCGTTGATCTATAGGTATCGGAACTGATCCCTCACTCTGTCCCTGGCTGTCCTAGCTGTAAGACATCTCTGCCACCTCATCCGTGTCATAATCATCATGATAATACTGTCCTTCTTGAGGGTCATCAAAATAATTTTGATCAGAACGACCCTGCGAGGCCACAGCATTCCGAGCCCTGTCCTGACCACCAGCTCCACGACCCCGTCCATGAGAACCTCGTCCTCTCGGGACCGCCACCTTCTGCAAAAGCACAGAACACTCGCTACGCCAGTGTCCCTCCTCTTTATAATACGCACACTGATTCGGCCTTAAAGGCGTGGTATTTGGCGGCCTGCTAGTGCGTGGAAGCTGTCGGGCCGAACCACCAGGTCCTCTACGATTCCCCCTAGAAGCTTGCTGCAACAACACCTTTGTCTTCAAATCCTTGTGCTTCTTCTCCGTCCTCTCCTTATCCTCATTTTCCTTGTGCTCATAATACTGCGCCATATTCAAAATAACAGAAGGGGAAGATGTGGACCAGGTGCTCTTGGAAGCCTGCAATTGGGTCGCAATCTCAGGAAGCAAATTGGAAACAAATATATTAAGAAACAATCGAACACCACCTTCGATCTACAAATCCTGTCCACTATAATCTAGAAACACATCTTCAAACCGAGTGAAAAAATCAGACACACTCTGGTCTTTCCTCTGACGACAAGCTGATAACTTGTCCCAATCAACTTTTCTCAGTGGGATAAGAGAATGCATATAGGTAATGATACGGCCGAGCAAAGCAAGTATCTCTGGTCTAGGCTTATCACCTGGCTTCGGTTCCTGATACCATACTTTAATTTGATCCCAGGTACCACCCAATTCCGCAGCATGATCCTGTGTGTGTACTTGTCTCCAAATATCAACCGGAACTAGTAAACCAAAGAACATTTCAATATCAGCAAGTGTCATCACTGTTGAAGAGGCAGCTTCAGTCAATTCTTTATAATAAGCAGTTGGATTCTTCCTAGGATCAGGTAACTGAGTCTTAAGAGACAAGACTTCACTCCTTTTCCATGGAGTATAAACCCATTGCTCTTGGAAACGGGCCGCTGCCACTGGTCTAGTAACAACATTGTGCTGATCCCTTAACTCCGGTATTTCAGGGTGATAGATAGGATAAACCTTCCGCATCGGAAACGGAGATACCGGGGTGGGGCTCTTCTCAAGCAGTCTACCCCGATAAGCAACCAACGTCGCAACATTACCAAAAATTGACCAGGCGTCATATCAGTAACATATACATGATCCTTAATATCATATAGGATCTGCGGTGCTGCATCGCTGAAACACTGCTCCCAAAGACTGATCAAAGTAGCAGACATGTGGTTAAGGGCATGCTGTTATACAAAAGGCTCAATCTTTCATCACACTCCACACATCTTCCACACCATAAATGGGGTTTCAGGCCCACTGCACAGCCTGATTAGCCACTACCTTTTTCTCTGCATCTCCCATATCCAATCGCACATACGGACCCATTTGCTCTTTAAACTTCGTCCAGTCTCTATCCTCAAATCCACGTACTGGTGTCCCACAACTCGGTAATGTCGGGTGATGGAGGAACACAGTGGGAGTAGCAACAGCAGTAGCTGGCACTAACGTCGCTGCCGGCTGCGTCACAGGTGTAAGAGCTGGCGAAAGGGACGCCGAAGCAATAGGCGTTGCAGGAGTACTAACAGTCATAGTTGCCACAGACAGCGAGGACAAAGAAAGGACAGGAGGTGCTGTGGCCAAAACAGTCCGATCAACAGTAACAGAAGCAGAAACAGCAGAGACAGAAGAACCGGGTAGCTGGGGCTGTGAGGGAAGAGCGGGATATATCCTCTGCGGGGCATATGGGGGTGGGGGTCGAGTATCTAACAATTGTTCCACAAACGTATCATTTTCTTCTTGGGTCACATACGATTTATCGATATTCAATCGAAACCTCCTATCTTCCCGTTCAATCCCCATCTCTTTTTTCTCTCTAGCATGTGCTACAGCTTTCTGAGTCAATGTTTGCATTCTCCCCTTCCGGGCCTCTTTCTCTGCTTTCATTTGCCTCCGTTTAGCCTCCTTTTGCCACGTTCGAAGAGAATCAAACATACACTGCCTACTTCTTTTTGCAAACAACTTCTCCTGTAAAAACTCAATTTTCTGTTCATCAAAAGTGCCAGTCAATGGCCAATGCAACTCGGCATTGTCCCTCGTATATTTGTGCCATAGCGTACTAAACATAATAGGGCCAAGACCATGCTTCACATACATATCAAAGTTCGGAGTGCCTTCTGGAGGCGCTGTCTGACTTTCTTCCAATCGAGCATCTGCAGAGCAACAACAACAACAACAACAAGAAGAAACCAAGAATCGGAAATTTCCAGGCATTTTAAAAAGTGAGCCAAATTTGTTATGTTGCCTGGCAAAGTGTTCGCAAACACTTTGTACCAAAATCGGTCCTCAGACTGTGCTAAATACAAACCAAAACGGTACCATATCCACAAAGAACCAAAACAAACTCACCTGGTGCACACAGGTCAAACTGATTTATTCTTCACTGCTGACTCTTTGGACCAAATGGTCAGATCCAAGGGTTTCGCCGTTCAGGACTCCAGTCGGGATGACCGCTGGGTGAGGCACCATCTGGCGGGACAGAAAGGGTAGCTGCGAGTTCAGGAACTCTCTCGTGCAGGGATCCCTGGTCCGTCCGTCTGACCCGACGGCGGCCTCGACCTTCCCACCCGTCCTCAGGAAGGGATGGGCCACTCGCCCGATGAGTCCCTGTTCAGGCACCAACTGAAGGAAGTGACCCAATTAGGGCCACCCGGGTCACTCGCGACCACCTCTCAGCCTTCCATACAAATAAAGAGTCGGTCAGACAGAGAATACAAACCAAGTATATTTATTCAGATACACTCGAGCGAAGCCCAGTCTCTGGATTGCTGCAGAGGGACTGACATCAGCAAACATGGTGATACATTATGTACAATTCAGAACCAATGAAGGCACACCCAGACTGGAAATTTCCAGATGGAGGCAGCTACACAAAGGAGGTACAGAAGGATAAGTTTCGATCCTGAGACCGGGCACACACTAACTCTATGCCAAGGTCGTTCTGCCTGTGCCCACTGCTGGACTAGTGGGAGCAGGCCTCTATCTAGTGGAAAAGGTATGCGCTAATAAGAACAGTGTATCCATTAGTACAGCAAGGCCCAACCTTGGAGAAATGAAAACTACCAAAGCTGCTTCTCACAGAGAGAGAGATTAGTTTCGATCATGGCTCAAAATGGTGGCCAAACATAAAATGGTGATGCGAATTCTAACTTACACAGAACAATATACAAGCAACAC
>CAWUFW010027062.1:0-29228 GCA_963921515.1 Calotriton arnoldi | reverse complement strand
TTGGGCACTGTAGGAGTACAGGGCTCATGCACCTGTACCCTCACCATTGGCATAGTGCACCCAGCTAGAGAGGTGACTGATCTATGCCAGGGTAGTGGTTTGTAGGCATGGCACACAGGGATGTGTGCCATGTCGACTCTTCACTTTGTTCTGCACCAAGACACGCAGCCTGCAAAGGCAGTGTGTGTGTGAAAAGGTGCAGGGCATCTAAGGGTGGCACAATAAGTGCTGCAGCCCTTAGGGGCCTTCCCTGGTCACAGTGCCCTGGGTACCTGTGGTACCATTTCCCAGGGGCCTACCTGTGGCCAGGGATGCCAATGGGGTTTAGGCTTCAATGCAGTTTTAGGGAAGGAACATAGGGCCTGGGTACCTGATTAGCAGGAGCCCAGGGCACACTCAGTCAAAGAACATCAGCAATTCAGCAAAAAGTGGGGGCATACCATGCAGAAAGAGGGCGCTTTCTCACAGCCACTATGACCAAGTCCACATTTTGTAGCTTGAGCACCACCCCTCTATTATTATCATAGAAAATAGAACAATGCCCCTCTTGATATATCCATCATTCAGTATACTTTGAGATGGCCGACACAGTTACATAGTTTTTCCCTCGCCAACCGCCAGCCAATTCTCCCCACTCACGTGACGTCTGCTACATGCTGACGGCCACGTAGAGGAGGGGCGGGCATCTTTCCCGCTGGGACTCAGAAGAAGCATTTAATCCAGCACCGAGCGGTGCACAAACATCTACGGGCAAGCAGATGACAGGGTAGGTTACAACGCCTCACACCGCCCTAATGATGTAAGTACTTCAAATACCTAGCGGGATGTTCCTATGCTCCTGAATGCACGCCAAATCAATTTTTGACATTTTCTTAATCTTACTTCTGCAGAAGTTTTCGCCGCAGCATTGACCCGGTCATCTGCTAATGACCCAAGGGGCAAATATTCGTGTTCTTAGGGTAAGAACGTATTCCTACTCTTGACAAGGGTTGACTCACTATATGTTTTGTATGTGTCTGGATGTCTGATTTTATACTTCTACGATTTATGTTTACTAAGTCACTCACCTGAATATTTTGGGATGCATGATACTATGCATGAGAGGAGCTTTTGCATTGCACTCCTAGCATGTTTTTATTGACACATGATATTTTCATGTCATAGTATACTCCCTGTGGGCAACCCAGGGTATGCTTTGTATTTAAATATCACACATTTTTTCTCTTTCAGGCTGGTATAGAGAAAAACCTCAGCTGGTTTACGCCCTTTTTGGTACATATCTGACTTACAATTCTATGCAAACACATGCTGGCAATAATTGGATACCAGTACGCATCTTCCCAACCTTAACCAACGGTAGTATATTTATTTTCACTCATTTTGGTCCTGATGAAATGCAACGGACCCTCCTGGACCATTGAGGCATGAAACATGTCGACCTACATGACCTACACAATCTGCACATGTTGCTTAATTGTTTTACTTCATAACTAGGAGCTAACAATTAACACATTGCTTATATCTCTACCAAGGGGACCCCGGATTAAATTGATTTTCGGTACCCCTTAGGTATTTTTAAATCACCCTTCACTGATCCCACACACCCGCACTTATCATCACGGCTACTCGATTAAAAGATCTTCCCCAAAGAGCCCTCTCATGGGACCTGTGGGGTACTGCAGCGTCGACCCCACGAGGAGCTAAGCCCGATGATGAAGCATGACACCCTCACGGGTGTGAGGGCACCACTTCTTAAAAAGGAAGATCCCCTCACCTGTGCCATTTTTTCACCCTGAAAATAACACTCCTATAAGAACAGTTACCCTACCAGCATTTCTGTCTCTCGGTAGTAGCCATTAGGCAAGTCATGAAGGCTCCTTGACTCACTCTCGTGAAGTCAGCGAATCTGAATGCTTTGATGTCGGGTGAATGTTGTTACATTGTAGCCTGAGCCAGCACGCAAGCCTGCCGCAAGCAGTGTGGATCTTGCGCTGCCAGCTCTCTCAGTCACTGGTGCCAATTAGCAACTCTCCGGTATGACATCTGAGGAGGCACTATATATGCGTGACTTTGCCTTTCAGTGCGGTGATGCAGACCACCACACTGGAATGTGTTAGTCTAATTCCTGATGCGTGGTACTAGGCAGGGCTGCTTTTCCGTGGTGTACCTCCAGATCTTTACCTTCTGGAGCTGAACCCCTTTTTGCTGGCAATAGGTCTCTGCACACTTTACTATTGCTAACCAGTGGTGATTGCGCTCCTCCTTTTAAACATGATAAAGTCTGCATGTACCAAATCGGCACACTTAATTTACTTGTAACTCCTTAGTATATAGTGCAACATGTACCCAGGGCCTATAAATTAAATGCTACTGGTGGACTGCAGCACTCATGCCATCCATTAATGTAGCACTGTAAAACAGGTCTACAGGTCTACACTTGAAGCCAGGGTGAGTAGTTTTATTTTGCCGTTTCGACCAGGCAAAATAAACTGTTTGCAAAGCCTAAACCTCCTTGTTTAATGTTTATAAGCCACCCCTAATGTAGGCAATAGATGCCAATCGATTAGGGTGCATGGTTTTTAAAAATTAGGACATGAATGTTTAAAGTTTTACATGTCCTGGCAGTGAAAAAACTCCAAAGTAATTTTTCACTGTAGGGGGCTTGCTCTCCCATAGGGAAACACTGTATTACATTTTAACAACTAATAATGCTTAATTTCTGTTTGGGAGCAGCTAGAGAGATCATTTAATGACTAATTTCAATAGTCATTTAAAAACCAACGTAATGGTAAAGTCAGATTGTATATTACTAGTTTGAAAATGACACTTTTAGAAAGTTTTTTCTTCCTGCCTAAACCAAATGCATTGTTCTGCTTGTGTCCAGTGTCACATGACTGGTGAATGGTTTCTCTGTGGTGAGATGTGGATTGGTCCCAAACAGTGGACAAAAGGCTTGGGTGGACTGGAGGTTGTGTCCAGCACCTTCCTGACCATCAAAGGGTGCCTACCCTGTCACTGGTAGATGTATCTCACACCTAGGCCTGCCTCACGTTGTCTTCCTAATCAGCTTTGTTCCCAACCCACTGAGGGGAGAGATGCCACAGAACTGGTTTGAAGTGACCACAAGGAAGGGTTTGCCTATTATCTTAGCAACACCTCTGGGTGGACACAGAGCTTCGACTAGGAGAAGAAGAGTTCGACCATGTTGTATTCAGGTGGAGAAGGGCACTGTGGGATAGTTTACACTAAAACACACAGGAAATGCTGCAAAAAAGGGTAGGGTCACTCCTGAGTACTTTTACCCCATTGGATAGAGAGTAGTGAGGAGTTTCCCCCACACACAAGATCACAGAACCCTCCAGGACTGGTGAAGAATCAGATGAAGGACTGCTCCGTTGTCTGAAGAATCTGAGGGAAGACTGGAGCTGCTTGCCTTGAACCCAAAACCCCAGATGTGACTCCCAGGGTCAGTTTATTGACCTCCTGAATGAACTACAGGGACACAATAAACTTCCAGCGGCCTTCCCTGAAACTGCCTAGCTGACTGGTTCCAACTGGACCTGCTCTTGACCATGCTGCTGGCCTCTGCTAGAGTGAGTCTTAATCACAAAGTGCTGTCCCCAAGGTCCTGGACCCTTGGTTAATGTCAAAGTGCACACCTCCTAAAGTTTTCTGAAGCTTGGGGCCTTATTTACAAGAAAGTGACGCAGCACAGTACAGCAAGCCCTTTGGCTGCGCCACGCTGCAGCACTTTCAAAGCACAGGGATGTGTCATATTTACAACAATATGACGCATCCCTGTGCATTCCCCTGAGCTGGTGCACATTCGGCTGCCATGCGCCACGCAGGCACCCTTGCGCCATGGTGAAAGGGTGCCTGCGTTGCAGGGAGATTGTTTCTGTGCAGGAATGGGCACCTTCCTGCACAAAAACAATAACAAAAAAAATAAAAAGAGGTGTTTTCCTCTTCCTATGTGTGCTGTAGAATGCAGCACCCCTAAAAAGAGGAAAAAACGAGGAGAAATGTAAGCATTTCTCCTCGTTGCGCCTTGCTACGCCAGCCCTGGGGTGGCGTAGCATTTCTAGGTTTACGAATTCTCATAAATCTGGAAATGCAGCAGAATACATGGGTGTTGCGTGGAAACACCCACAGCAACACCCATGTCACGCCCCTTTCACGCAAAGTATTGCGTGAGAAGGGGCCATATTTACAAGGACTGGAAAAGCCACGCAGGGTGGCTTTACATGTCCTTGTAAATATGGGGCAGGAGGTTGCGCCAGCGGTGCGTCACAAAAAGTGATGCACCGGTGGCGCAAGGGGCTTGTAAATAAGCCACCTGGGACTTAGAAACTTTATATCAACTTTTTTGCTCTATGAACCAGCAAGGGACCAAGACTAACCTGTCAAGTCAATCTGATTTGGGATAGTAAAGAAGAGTTTTTATCTGCAATAAGTCCGTTTTTATGCAGCCACCTTGAATCATATAGTTGGCAAAGTATTAAAGCCCCACAATTCGATGCAAACCTTTTTCAAGGTAGCGAATCACCTTTTTGTCATCCATCAGACCTGTGATGCACCAAGGCTGGGATATCCTGACATGCACTTTCGTGGTGAGGAGTGGGGCAACATCACGAGTGGTATTGAAGGCTGATGAATGAATTGATGTATAATATGCTATGTATGTATGTATGTTATTAATGTATGTATTGTGCTGTTCATCATATTCACTTATCCTCAATAACATCAGCTCAATGGCTTTATGTAACCAACCAGCTGATCTCATCCTTATGTATCACTTGGTTACTATGGGTCTTATTTAGGCCTTGGCGGGTGGCTCACCATCGTACCAGGGCGGTGGAGGTCATGATCTGCAACCCCTTAACATCCAACCTATTTAGGGATCCCTGCCAGCTTGTCAATTATCTCAATTCAGTGAAGAGAGCCGCCACCACCGCTGCTCCTTTCACAGCAGTGAAGTTTGCTGTGTGGGCACCACATTTAAAGTGCCCGCTTGGCAATCTTTTTTTTAGGTCTCGCCTACGCAGCGCGCATGCGCTGCATAGGAGGGCCTTTAGCCGTTGCTCTGCTCATTTTCAAGCACACACTCGTGCTTGTGGCGGCATCCACCTTGCGGGAGCGAGCAGCGGCGCACCACAAGCACGAGTGCAGTGCTTGAAAATGAGCAGACTGCTCTCCCAAGCGTGCCACTCACGGGCTCACCTCGTCGACTAAGTCGCGCGCGCTGTTTATAGCACGTTCGCTTTCACTTTCTCCCTGCTGCTCTGACTGAGACCTCTTCTCACTGCCTGCAGTGCGCTACTTTAACTCTCTACGGCTTCCCGCCGGACGGCGCCCCAGAGTCCCTGGACTTTTAGCCCCCCAAGGCGCCTGCGGTCCCTACTTCTCAGGTCTGCTACAAGCACGGACTAACAGCAATGCTGTGCCATGATGTAGCGCCTTGGATTGATACATAGCGCCGTCTGGCTTCAACGCGTTTGCGCCCTGGGTTCTACTGGTGCTGGCAGTTACATTTTCTGAACCCATCACCAGTACTTTCTTGAGTCACCCTCTGACCTCTGACAGAGACTTCCCGCGCTGGAGGAGCGCTGAGAATTATGCGGTTTGGTGCCTTCCTTCCTTAGGGCGGGACACGCCCCGACCGACACTCGCGCCAACTCTCCTCTCTCTCAGTAAGTCTTACCCGGTCAGAGTGCTTTTCCATGGCGCAAACCTCCCTGTGTACTCTTATGGGCAGCCGTGACTCCTCCTTTTATCACTCGCATGGGAAAGCCGCCACTCATTCTTTTATCCCTTCATCACCACATGCCTTAGGTTTCATACCCTTTCATGGGGCAGTCGCTGCTCCTTCTTTTATCACTCCATCACCACTGCGTTAACTTTCATACCCGTGGCTCCCTCTTTTATCACCTCCTCAGACCCGTTCTTGTTAACTTTTGTGTTCGTGCGGCCCACCGCGGCGCCTTGTTGCATATTTTTTTATTTTATTTAATCACAATGGCGCGCCTTCACGGTCGCCATTTACATAACTTGAATTCCAGGGAGCCGTACACATTTAACAGCCACTTCAGTGTCAGTAGGAGAGGAAGCGGAAGCCTCCCCAGCAGCTGAGGTAAGCCTCTTAAAGCAGCAGTCTCTGTCTGTTCTTTGTACCTAGGACATTCATCAGCGAGGCACTCACAGGCACTCTTACGCTAGCTGTCTCTGTATGGTGCAAAAACACCCTTGGTTAACTGACCAGCACAACGGCAACAAAATGTTTTGGCCATGTCTTCAGACCTTTATCTAATCTTCCCGCAACTGTCGAACTTGGTGGAATGTTAGCGTCTTACTACTGCATACAACCCTTCCCCCCCCCCGCCATCGAACTCCTGGACATCGTGCATTTTTATTTATACCTGCAAGCCCCCGCAAAGTGTTTTTGGAATCTTCAGACCTTTATCTAATCTCCCCGCAGCTGTATAACTTGGTGGAATGTTAGAGTCTTACTACTGCATACAACCCTTCCCCCCCACCATCGAACTCCTGGACATCGTGCTATTTTTTTTATACCTGCAAGCACCCACCAAGTGTGTTTGGAATATCTTCAGCCCTTCATCTAATCTCCCCGCAGCTGTTTAACTTGGTGGAATGTTGGTGTGTTACTCCCACATACATCCCGTCAAACTCCCGGACATCGTGTATTTTTATTCATTTCTGCACAGCACATGCAAAACATTCATCAACTAGGTACTAACAGGCGCTCTTAAAGCAGCAGTCTCTGTGATGTCATTTGGTCTCATGGGTGTACAAGCAAGGCAATATTCCCAATCTCTTCTAAGTAGATATACGCCAGAAACAGTGGTGCAATTTTAAGTGTTTCAAATCGGATGTGGTGAGTTGCTTTTGTGTTTTTTATAACTTAACAGGTTTCAAACCACAAATGTCGATAAACTCCCAGACGATGGCATTATATCTTGTTTGTGACGTCTGGAGAGTGGAGGAGAAGTGCTTGTTTTCAGGGCTTCTGAGTACTGACAGTAATGCAGAACTTCTACTTTTACGGAGGCAGGAGGCTACAGAACGAATTCTGTGGTAACACTGTACCACCAGCCCTAGGCTGTACTACAACAGAGTGGAAAATAAATAGCTGTGGCATGTTTTAAAGTGTTATTTAAAAGTGTGGATACCTGGCAGCTCAAACTTTAATTTTTACCTTGCAAAAAATTGCAAACAGCATTCCAAGCTTAAAAACTACTGGGGCGTAAAATTGTGTGGCCGGATTATTAACAGGATAATGTGCTGCATGGCTAAACACTTATAAGGTCCCAAAGGCGAGACCTATTGGCTATGCCAATGCTTGTTATTCAGAGAAATCAATCTCCCAAAGCTGGAGGTTTAAAAAATTAATAAATCAAAAACAAGCATTGGTAAAGCCAATAGATCTCGCCTATGTGAAAACTATTGGCTTTTGCAATGTTGTTTAGCCCTGTTGTGTGTATTAAGGCTACACATAATTTTTTTTCTAACTTAAGTAAGTAAGTAAAGTAGTTAAGTAAGTAAAAGGTTTTTAGAGCGTGCTAATGTCCGAAGTCATCTTGGCTCTAACGTCAGAGGGGGATCCATCCAGATCAAGACCTATATAGCATCAGAGCACGAGAAAAGCCAGGTTTTGACCTGTTTTCTAAAATGTAGCAAATTGGACTGAGCTCTAAGCTGAAAGGGAAGTGAGTTCCATAGCTTGCAAGCAGAGTAGGAAAAGCTCCTACCACCCCACCTAGCTTTGTGAATTCTGGGAATGGCCACTATTTTGGCTGAACTGGCCTGGAGGTTACAAATGGAAATGTGCCAGTGAAAGATCTTTTGAAAGTAAACAGGGTTGCATTGGTGAAAGTGCTTTATTAACCAGGCATAGAGCGAACAGGAAGCCAATGAAAATTTAAAATCGTTTGTGAAACTGGGCTGAATTTCGGGATTTTCATAAACAGGCGAGCTGATTCCTTTTAAAGGGTTTGAAGTTCTTCCACAGATGTTCCTGAATGCCATCATAGATAGCGTTTTAACACACAACATTGCTAACATGGCTAAAAGACATTGTTAAAGCCGATAGCTCTCGCGTAGGCGAGACCTATTGGCTTTGCCAATGCTTGTTTATATCCCTGCCTGCTCCACGTTGTTGCTGCGGAGGAAAAGGGTACAGAACTTTCAGTAGAAGTTTTTTATATTACACCACTGGTGCTGCAATGTTATAAGGAGTGGCATTTCAACTGAAGTAAACCAAGACTACAACCCTGTAGAGTTATGGGCCCTAGGACCGCATACTAAAATAAAGGATGACACCAACCCATGCTCTGGTGGATATAACCAGCCCAGGGAACGTCCGCCTGGCCCTTATTATTTGGATACAAAAGGGGATGATGGACGGAACGTTTGAGCCAATCAAACACTCACCCCCAGTCAACTGATCTGGGTTTAATCCATCATCATTCTTTAGCTCACTCCACCACCCCAGTTCAGACATGGCCATATGCAAATCAGTCTGACCCTGTGCCTCATGGGAACAGTCCAGCCCGAACTGCCAAGCCGTGTCTTCCCTGGACCGGAAACAAGCATCCTAGGACCGGTTTCTGGCATTCCAGCCGTCATCAGCCAGGCTTGCTTGAATCCAGTGGCAAAGTGAGCAAGGGACCCACGTCTGGGCATACCCCCGCCAACTTAGGGGCGAACAAAGCGATACAAAGGGGATGATGGACGGAACGTTTGAGCCAATCAAACACTCACCCCCAGTCAACTGATCTGGGTTTAATCCATCATCATTCTTTAGCTCACTCCACCACCCCAGTTCAGACATGGCCATATGCAAATCAGTCTGACCCTGTGCCTCATGGGAACAGTCCAGCCCGAACTGCCAAGCCGTGTCTTCCCTGGACCGGAAACAAGCATCCTAGGACCGGTTTCTGGCATTCCAGCCGTCATCAGCCAGGCTTGCTTGAATCCAGTGGCAAAGTGAGCAAGGGACCCACGTCTGGGCATACCCCCGCCAACTTAGGGCGAACAAAGCGATACAAAAGGGGATGATGGACGGAACGTTTGAGCCAATCAAACACTCACCCCCAGTCAACTGATCTGGGTTTAATCCATCATCATTCTTTAGCTCACTCCACCACCCCAGTTCAGACATGGCCATATGCAAATCAGTCTGACCCTGTGCCTCATGGGAACAGTCCAGCCCGAACTGCTAAGCCGTGTCTTCCCTGGACCGGAAACAAGCATCCTAGGACCGGTTTCTGGCATTCCAGCCGTCATCAGCCAGGCTTGCTTGAATCCAGTGGCAAAGTGAGCAAGGGACCCACGTCTGGGCATACCCCCGCCAACTTAGGGCGAACAAAGCGATACAAAAGGGGATGATGGACGGAACGTTTGAGCCAATCAAACACTCACCCCCAGTCAACTGATCTGGGTTTAATCCATCATCATTCTTTAGCTCACTCCACCACCCCAGTTCAGACATGGCCATATGCAAATCAGTCTGACCCTGTGCCTCATGGGAACAGTCCAGCCCGAACTGCCAAGCCGTGTCTTCCCTGGACCGGAAACAAGCATCCTAGGACCGGTTTCTGGCATTCCAGCCGTCATCAGCCAGGCTTGCTTGAATCCAGTGGCAAAGTGAGCAAGGGACCCACGTCTGGGCATACCCCCGCCAACTTAGGGCGAACAAAGCGATACAAAAGGGGATGATGGACGGAGCGTTTGAGCCAATCAAACACTCACCCCCAGTCAACTGATCTGGGTTTAATCCATCATCATTCTTTAGCTCACTCCACCACCCCAGTTCAGACATGGCCATATGCAAATCAGTCTGACCCTGTGCCTCATGGGAACAGTCCAGCCCGAACTGCCAAGCCGTGTCTTCCCTGGACCGGAAACAAGCATCCTAGGACCGGTTTCTGGCATTCCAGCCGTCATCAGCCAGGCTTGCTTGAATCCAGTGGCAAAGTGAGCAAGGGACCCACGTCTGGGCATACCCCGCCAACTTAGGGCGAACAAAGCGATACAAAAGGGGATGATGGACGGAACGTTTGAGCCAATCAAACACTCACCCCCAGTCAACTGATCTGGGTTTAATCCATCATCATTCTTTAGCTCACTCCACCACCCCAGTTCAGACATGGCCATATGCAAATCAGTCTGACCCTGTGCCTCATGGGAACAGTCCAGCCCGAACTGCCAAGCCGTGTCTTCCCTGGACCGGAAACAAGCATCCTAGGACCGGTTTCTGGCATTCCAGCCGTCATCAGCCAGGCTTGCTTGAATCCAGTGGCAAAGTGAGCAAGGGACCCACGTCTGGGCATACCCCCGCCAACTTAGGGCGAACAAAGCGATACAAAGGGGATGATGGACGGAGCGTTTGAGCCAATCAAACACTCACCCCCAGTCAACTGATCTGGGTTTAATCCATCATCATTCTTTAGCTCACTCCACCACCCCAGTTCAGACATGGCCATATGCAAATCAGTCTGACCCTGTGCCTCATGGGAACAGTCCAGCCCGAACTGCCAAGCCGTGTCTTCCCTGGACCGGAAACAAGCATCCTAGGACCGGTTTCTGGCATTCCAGCCGTCATCAGCCAGGCTTGCTTGAATCCAGTGGCAAAGTGAGCAAGGGACCCACGTCTGGGCATACCCCCGCCAACTTAGGGCGAACAAAGCGATACAAAGGGGATGATGGACGGAGCGTTTGAGCCAATCAAACACTCACCCCCAGTCAACTGATCTGGGTTTAATCCATCATCATTCTTTAGCTCACTCCACCACCCCAGTTCAGACATGGCCATATGCAAATCAGTCTGACCCTGTGCCTCATGGGAACAGTCCAGCCCGAACTGCCAAGCCGTGTCTTCCCTGGACCGGAAACAAGCATCCTAGGACCGGTTTCTGGCATTCCAGCCGTCATCAGCCAGGCTTGCTTGAATCCAGTGGCAAAGTGAGCAAGGGACCCACGTCTGGGCATACCCCCGCCAACTTAGGGCGAACAAAGCGATACAAAGGGGATGATGGACGGAACGTTTGAGCCAATCAAACACTCACCCCCAGTCAACTGATCTGGGTTTAATCCATCATCATTCTTTAGCTCACTCCACCACCCCAGTTCAGACATGGCCATATGCAAATCAGTCTGACCCTGTGCCTCATGGGAACAGTCCAGCCCGAACTGCCAAGCCGTGTCTTCCCTGGACCGGAAACAAGCATCCTAGGACCGGTTTCTGGCATTCCAGCCGTCATCAGCCAGGCTTGCTTGAATCCAGTGGCAAAGTGAGCAAGGGACCCACGTCTGGGCATACCCCGCCAACTTAGGGCGAACAAAGCGATACAAAAGGGGATGATGGGACGGAGCGTTTGAGCCAATCAAACACTCACCCCAGTCAACTGATCTGGGTTTAATCCATCATCATTCTTTAGCTCACTCCACCACCCCAGTTCAGACATGGCCATATGCAAATCAGTCTGACCCTGTGCCTCATGGGAACAGTCCAGCCCGAACTGCCAAGCCGTGTCTTCCCTGGACCGGAAACAAGCATCCTAGGACCGGTTTCTGGCATTCCAGCCGTCATCAGCCAGGCTTGCTTGAATCCAGTGGCAAAGTGAGCAAGGGACCCACGTCTGGGCATACCCCCGCCAACTTAGGGCGAACAAAGCGATACAAAAGGGGATGATGGACGGAACGTTTGAGCCAATCAAACACTCACCCCAGTCAACTGATCTGGGTTTAATCCATCATCATTCTTTAGCTCACTCCACCACCCCAGTTCAGACATGGCCATATGCAAATCAGTCTGACCCTGTGCCTCATGGGAACAGTCCAGCCCGAACTGCCAAGCCGTGTCTTCCTGGACCGGAAACAAGCATCCTAGGACCGGTTTCTGGCATTCCAGCCGTCATCAGCCAGGCTTGCTTGAATCCAGTGGCAAAGTGAGCAAGGGACCCACGTCTGGGCATACCCCCGCCAACTTAGGGCGAACAAAGCGATACAAAGGGGATGATGGACGGAGCGTTTGAGCCAATCAAACACTCACCCCCAGTCAACTGATCTGGGTTTAATCCATCATCATTCTTTAGCTCACTCCACCACCCCAGTTCAGACATGGCCATATGCAAATCAGTCTGACCCTGTGCCTCATGGGAACAGTCCAGCCCGAACTGCCAAGCCGTGTCTTCCCTGGACCGGAAACAAGCATCCTAGGACCGGTT
Source organism: Calotriton arnoldi (assembly GCA_963921515.1). NCBI lineage: Eukaryota > Metazoa > Chordata > Amphibia > Caudata > Salamandridae > Calotriton > Calotriton arnoldi. The sequence goes on along the minus strand of CAWUFW010027062.1, from coordinate 16,983 downwards.
TCTGGCATTCCAGCCGTCATCAGCCAGGCTTGCTTGAATCCAGTGGCAAAGTGAGCAAGGGACCCACGTCTGGGCATACCCCCGCCAACTTAGGGCGAACAAAGCGATACAAAGGGATGATGGACGGAGCGTTTGAGCCAATCAAACACTCACCCCCAGTCAACTGATCTGGGTTTAATCCATCATCATTCTTTAGCTCACTCCACCACCCCAGTTCAGACATGGCCATATGCAAATCAGTCTGACCCTGTGCCTCATGGGAACAGTCCAGCCCGAACTGCCAAGCCGTGTCTTCCCTGGACCGGAAACAAGCATCCTAGGACCGGTTTCTGGCATTCCAGCCGTCATCAGCCAGGCTTGCTTGAATCCAGTGGCAAAGTGAGCAAGGGACCCACGTCTGGGCATACCCCCGCCAACTTAGGGCGAACAAAGCGATACAAAGGGGATGATGGACGGAGCGTTTGAGCCAATCAAACACTCACCCCCAGTCAATTGATCTGGGTTTAATCCATCATCATTCTTTAGCTCACTCCACCACCCCAGTTCAGACATGGCCATATGCAAATCAGTCTGACCCTGTGCCTCATGGGAACAGTCCAGCCCGAACTGCCAAGCCGTGTCTTCCCTGGACCGGAAACAAGCATCCTAGGACCGGTTTCTGGCATTCCAGCCGTCATCAGCCAGGCTTGCTTGAATCCAGTGGCAAAGTGAGCAAGGGACCCACGTCTGGGCATACCCCCGCCAACTTAGGGCGAACAAAGCGATACAAAAGGGGATGATGGACGGAGCGTTTGAGCCAATCAAACACTCACCCCCAGTCAACTGATCTGGGTTTAATCCATCATCATTCTTTAGCTCACTCCACCACCCCAGTTCAGACATGGCCATATGCAAATCAGTCTGACCCTGTGCCTCATGGGAACAGTCCAGCCCGAACTGCCAAGCCGTGTCTTCCCTGGACCGGAAACAAGCATCCTAGGACCGGTTTCTGGCATTCCAGCCGTCATCAGCCAGGCTTGCTTGAATCCAGTGGCAAAGTGAGCAAGGGACCCACGTCTGGGCATACCCCCGCCAACTTAGGGCGAACAAAGCGATACAAAGGGGATGATGGACGGAACGTTTGAGCCAATCAAACACTCACCCCCAGTCAACTGATCTGGGTTTAATCCATCATCATTCTTTAGCTCACTCCACCACCCCAGTTCAGACATGGCCATATGCAAATCAGTCTGACCCTGTGCCTCATGGGAACAGTCCAGCCCGAACTGCCAAGCCGTGTCTTCCCTGGACCGGAAACAAGCATCCTAGGACCGGTTTCTGGCATTCCAGCCGTCATCAGCCAGGCTTGCTTGAATCCAGTGGCAAAGTGAGCAAGGGACCCACGTCTGGGCATACCCCCGCCAACTTAGGGCGAACAAAGCGATACAAAAGGGGATGATGGACGGAGCGTTTGAGCCAATCAAACACTCACCCCCAGTCAACTGATCTGGGTTTAATCCATCATCATTCTTTAGCTCACTCCACCACCCCAGTTCAGACATGGCCATATGCAAATCAGTCTGACCCTGTGCCTCATGGGAACAGTCCAGCCCGAACTGCCAAGCCGTGTCTTCCCTGGACCGGAAACAAGCATCCTAGGACCGGTTTCTGGCATTCCAGCCGTCATCAGCCAGGCTTGCTTGAATCCAGTGGCAAAGTGAGCAAGGGACCCACGTCTGGGCATACCCCCGCCAACTTAGGGCGAACAAAGCGATACAAAGGGGATGATGGACGGAACGTTTGAGCCAATCAAACACTCACCCCCAGTCAACTGATCTGGGTTTAATCCATCATCATTCTTTAGCTCACTCCACCACCCCAGTTCAGACATGGCCATATGCAAATCAGTCTGACCCTGTGCCTCATGGGAACAGTCCAGCCCGAACTGCCAAGCCGTGTCTTCCCTGGACCGGAAACAAGCATCCTAGGACCGGTTTCTGGCATTCCAGCCGTCATCAGCCAGGCTTGCTTGAATCCAGTGGCAAAGTGAGCAAGGGACCCACGTCTGGGCATACCCCCGCCAACTTAGGGCGAACAAAGCGATACAAAAGGGGATGATGGACGGAGACGTTTGAGCCAATCAAACACTCACCCCCAGTCAACTGATCTGGGTTTAATCCATCATCATTCTTTAGCTCACTCCACCACCCCAGTTCAGACATGGCCATATGCAAATCAGTCTGACCCTGTGCCTCATGGGAACAGTCCAGCCCGAACTGCCAAGCCGTGTCTTCCCTGGACCGGAAACAAGCATCCTAGGACCGGTTTCTGGCATTCCAGCCGTCATCAGCCAGGCTTGCTTGAATCCAGTGGCAAAGTGAGCAAGGGACCCACGTCTGGGCATACCCCCGCCAACTTAGGGCGAACAAAGCGATACAAAAGGGGATGATGGACGGAACGTTTGAGCCAATCAAACACTCACCCCCAGTCAACTGATCTGGGTTTAATCCATCATCATTCTTTAGCTCACTCCACCACCCCAGTTCAGACATGGCCATATGCAAATCAGTCTGACCCTGTGCCTCATGGGAACAGTCCAGCCCGAACTGCCAAGCCGTGTCTTCCCTGGACCGGAAACAAGCATCCTAGGACCGGTTTCTGGCATTCCAGCCGTCATCAGCCAGGCTTGCTTGAATCCAGTGGCAAAGTGAGCAAGGGACCCACGTCTGGGCATACCCCGCCAACTTAGGGCGAACAAGCGATACAAAAGGGGATGATGGACGGAGCGTTTGAGCCAATCAAACACTCACCCCCAGTCAACTGATCTGGGTTTAATCCATCATCATTCTTTAGCTCACTCCACCACCCCAGTTCAGACATGGCCATATGCAAATCAGTCTGACCCTGTGCCTCATGGGAACAGTCCAGCCCGAACTGCCAAGCCGTGTCTTCCCTGGACCGGAAACAAGCATCCTAGGACCGGTTTCTGGCATTCCAGCCGTCATCAGCCAGGCTTGCTTGAATCCAGTGGCAAAGTGAGCAAGGGACCCACGTCTGGGCATACCCCCGCCAACTTAGGGCGAACAAAGCGATACAAAAGGGATGATGGACGGACGTTTGAGCCAATCAAACACTCACCCCCAGTCAACTGATCTGGGTTTAATCCATCATCATTCTTTAGCTCACTCCACCACCCCAGTTCAGACATGGCCATATGCAAATCAGTCTGACCCTGTGCCTCATGGGAACAGTCCAGCCCGAACTGCCAAGCCGTGTCTTCCCTGGACCGGGAAACAAGCATCCTAGGACCGGTTTCTGGCATTCCACTGGATTCAAGCAAGCCTGGCTGATGGCGGCTGGAATGCCGAACCAGTCGATGCTTGTTTCAGTCAAGCAGACATGGCTTGCAGTCAGGCTGGATGTTCCATGACAGTCAGACTTGTTACATGTAACCATGTCTGAGCTCGAAGTGGTGAGTGAGCTAAGATGATGATGGATTAAACCCAGATCAGTGACTAGGAGTGGTCATGTTGTCAACATTCGCCATCATCCTATGTAATCGAACTAGATTAGGCAGTACTGCTGCAGTCCCCTGCTCACTGTGCGCTGGATTCAAGCAAGCCTGGCTAGGTGACAGATGCCAGGCCAGATCTGGGATGCTGTCCGGTCAGAGAAATGGCTTGGCGGTCGAACTGAACTATTCCCATGAACACGAGTCAGACTGTTTGCATATGTCATGACTGTGGTAGTGAGCTAAGAATGATGATGGATTAAGCCCAGATCAGTTGACTGAGGTGAGTGTTGATTGGCTCAAGCGTTCGTCCATCATCCCACTATAGCCAAACAGTACGCCTGAGGCGAGTAGGCGTAGGTCACTAACTCCTTTGCCACTGGATTCAGCAAGCCTGGCTGATGACGATGCCAGAGGCCGTCTAGGATGCTGTTTCGGTCAGGAAGACATGGCAGTTCGGTACAGACTGTCCCCATGAGTACAGATCTGCATATTGCATCTGGCCATGTCTGAACTGGAGTGAGCTAAGAATGATGATGGATTAAACCCAGATCAGTGACCAAGCGAGTGTTTGATTGACTCAAGCGTCCGTCCATCATCCTTTGTACGTAAGCTGCTGCCAAGGCTGAGTCTGCTAGGCGTGAATCCCACTGCTTTGCCGCTGGATGGCAAGCCTGAAGCCGACGACAGTGCAGAGTACCTAGAATGACATGTTCCGGTCAGAAGAGCATGGCCAGTTGAGCAATTGTTCCCATGTACTGAGAATCAGACTGATTCGCATATGGCTGATTGGCTGAGTAGATGACTAAGAATGATGATGGATTAAACCAGATCAGTTGACTGAGATGAAGTCTTTGTTGGCTCAAGCGTTCGTCCATCATCCCCATTGTATAAACTGTTAAGCCTAAGGTAGCGGTATGCAGGCGTGGGTCCCACTATCACTTTGCCACTGGGTCAAACTGAGCGACTGGCGATACCAGAACGATCCTAGAGATGCTGTTTCGAGTCCGAAGACATGAGCTTGGCGTTCGTGAGCTGTTCCCATGAGCACAGATCAGACGGTACATATGTATGTCGAACTGAGTGAAGTGAGCTAGATGATGATGGGTGAAACGAATCAGTTGACTGATGAGTGCGTAACCATAAGCGTTCGTCCATCGGCTCCTTTATGCATATGAACTGTTGGCGCCTGCTGGCTGTACCACTAGATGCGGCCGCACATGCCGAAGCCTGGCTGATGGCGGCTGGAGTCCTAGGACTTGATTTCGATCGAGAAGAGCATGGCTCTGGCAGGCTGGACAATTCCCATGAGCTGAGTCAGACTGATTTGCATATGACCATGTGATGTGAAGTGGTAAGAATGATGATGGATCAAACCCAGATCGAGTTGACATGAGGTGAGTGTTTGATTGGCTCAAGTCGTTCGTCCAGCCATCCCTTGTAAATATGTTAAGCCCTGAGATTGCGCGGTATCACTGGGCGTGTCACATGCTCGCTGTGACAACTGAATGTCGAAACGTCAACGAATGCTTGATTTCGATCGGAAGCGATAGGTCATGAGCGGCATGGCCACGGACGATCGAGCTGTTCCTGACACAGTAGTCCATATGGCACATGTGGTGAGCTGAAAGAGATGATGATGGATTAAACCCAGATCAGTTGACTGAGAGTGAGTGTTTGATTGAAGCGTTCCGTCCATCATCCCACTGTATCAGCTTGTTCGCCTAGAGCGGAGTATGCCCAGACGTGGATCCTTGCTCACTTTGCCACTGGATTCAAGCAAGCCTGGCTAGATGGCTGGAATGCCGAAACCGGTCCTAGGATGCTTGTTTCCGGTCCAGAAGACATGGCTTGGCAGTTCGGGCTGGACTGTTCCCATGAGGCACAGAGTCAGACTGATTTGCATATGGCCATGTCTGAACTGGAGTGGTGAGTGAGCTAAAGAATGATGATGGATTAAACCCAGATCAGTTGACTGGGGTGAGTGTTTGATTGGCTCAAGCGTTCCGTCCATCATCCCTTTTGAATATGCTGTTCGCCCTAAGTTGGCGGGTATGCCCAGACGTGGGTCCCTTGCTCACTTTGCCACTGGATTCAAGCAAGCCTGGCTGATGGCGACTGAAATGCCAGAAACGTCCTAGGATGCTTGTTTCGGTCAGGGAAGACATGGCTTGGCAGTTCGGGCTGGACTGTTCCTATGAGCACAGGGTCAGACTGATTTGCATATGGCCATGTCTGAACTGGGAGTGGTGGAGTGAGCTAAAGAATGATGATGGATTAAACCCAGATCAGTTGACTGGGGGTGAGTGTTTGATTGGCTCAAGCGTTCCGTCCATCATCCTTTTGTATCGCTTGTTCGCCCTAAGTTGGCGGGGTATGCCCAGACGTGGGTCCTTGCTCACTTTGCGCACTGGATTCAAGCAAGCCTGGCTGATGGCGGCTGGAATGCCAGAAGCCGGTCCTAGGATGCTTGTTTCGGTCCAGGAAGACATGGCTTGGCAGTTCGGGCTGGACTGTTCCCATGAGGCACAGGGTCAGACTGATTTGCATATGTCATGTCGACACTGGGTGGTGGAGTGAGCTAAAGAATGATGATGGATTAAACCCAGATCAGTTGACTGGGGGTGAGTGTTTGATTGGCTCAAACGTTCCGTCCATCATCCCTTTTGTATCGCTTTGTTCGCCCTAAGTTGGCAGGGTATGCCCAGACGTGGGTCCCTTGCTCACTTTGCCACTGGATTCAAGCAAGCCTGGCTGATGACGGCTGGAATGCCAGAAACCGGTCCTAGGATGCTTGTTTCGGTCCAGGAAGACATGGCTTGGCAGTTCGGCTGACTGTTCCCATGAGGCACAGGAGTCAGACTGATTTGCATATGGCATGTCTGAACTGGGGTGGTGGAGTGAGCTAAAGAATGATGATGGATTAAACCCAGATCAGTTGACTGGGAGTGAGTGTTTGATTGGCTCAAACGTTCCGTCCATCATCCCCTTTGTATCGCTTTGTTCGCCCTAAGTTGGCGGGGTATGCCTAGACGTGGGTCCCTTGCTCACTTTGCCACTGGATTCAAGCAAGCCTGGCTGATGACGGCTGGAATGCCAGAAGCCGGTCCTAGGATGCTTGTTTCCGGTCCAGAAGACATGGCTTGGCAGTTCGGGCTGGACTGTTCCCATGAGGCACAGGGTCAGACTGATTTGCATATGGCCATGTCTGAACTGGGGTGGTGGAGTGAGCTAAAGAATGATGATGGATTAAACCCAGATCAGTTGACTGGGGTGAGTGTTTGATTGCTCAGCGTCCATCATCGCTGTATCGCTGTTCGCCCAGTGGCGGATGCCCAGGCGTGGGTCCCTTGCTCACTGCCACTGGATTCAAGCAAGCCTGGCTGATGCCTGAGAACGGTCCTAGGTGCTGTTTCGGTCAGAAGCATGGCTGGCGTTGCCACATGAGCTGCAGGTCAGACTGATTGCCTATGGCTGATGTCGAGTGAGCTGAGAATGATGATGGATTAAACTCAGATCAGTTCACTGAGTGAGTGTTCGATTGCTCGGTCGTCATCTTTGATCGCTTTACCACTGGGTAAGCAGAGTCACTGGCTGGCAAGGCTGGCTGATGGCGAGCGCTGGTCCGAGCTGTTTCCAGTCCGAAGGCATGGCTGGCAGTGGCTGGACTGTTCCCATGAGCACAGTCAGACTGATTGCATATGGCCATGTCTGAACTGGGGTGGTGGAGTGAGCTAAAGAATGATGATGGATTAAACCCAGATCAGTTGACTGGGGGTGAGTGTTTGATTGGCTCAAGCGTTCGTCCATCATCCCCTTTTGTATCGCTTTGTTCGCCCTAAGTTGGCGGGGTATGCCCAGGCGTGGGTCCCTTGCTCACTTTGCCACTGGATTCAAGCAAGCCTGGCTGATGACGGCTAGAATGCCAGAAACCGGTCCTAGGATGCTTGTTTCGGTCCAGGGAAGACATGGCTTGGCAGTTCGGGCTGGACTGTTCCCATGAGGCACAGGGTCAGACTGATTTGCATATGGCCATGTCTGGAACTGGGGTGGTGGAGTGAGCTAAAGAATGATGATGGATTAAACCCAGATCAGTTGACTGGGGGTGAGTGTTTGATTGGCTCAAACGTTCCGTCCATCATCCCCTTTTGCTATCAGCTTTGTTCGCCTAAGTTGGCTGGGTATGCCCAGACGTGGGTCCCTTGCTCACTTTGCCACTGGATTCAAGCAAGCCTGGCTGATGACGGCTGGAATGCCAGAAACCGGTCCTAGGATGCTTGTTTCCGGTCCAGGAAGACATGGCTTGGCAGTTCGGGCTGGACTGTTCCCATGAGGCACAGGGTCAGACTGATTTGCATATGGCCATGTCTGAACTGGGGTGGTGGAGTGAGCTAAAGAATGATGATGGATTAAACCCAGATCAGTTGACTGGGGGTGAGTGTTTGATTGGCTCAAACGTTCCGTCCATCATCCCCTTTTGTATCGCCTTATTATTTGGAGGGTCACCTGAATGGTGATGGCTGTGTTGAATGGGTGAGGGGTTAGTGTTAGCATGGCCCCTTGGGAGGGGCTGCTGCATGACGTATTTTGCAGAACACTACATTCCTCCCAAAATCCAAAAGAAGAAGAACAAGTCCAACTTGTGGAAGCAAAACAACAATAAACTGGATACCACATGGTCCATCAGTCTCTAGAGCCAATCAGCATGACAGCAGTGGGCTTATGGGCTGATGAAACGAGCTGCAACAGGACATCGCTGTTCACATTCATAATTTAACCTGAGTGGTCAGGACACAAAACGCTGGCTCAGAGATGTCAGGGATCTTCCGTCCTCATGCTGGTTCAAGTTAGGTCCCTTGGATGGAGTTGGCCCACTCTGCTGATGCTCCTGATGATTTGTGGTTAGTACCAACAGTTCAAAAACAGGGTGTGTCAGAACTTTGTCGGAGTCCAGGCGAAGCATTCATCATGCTTTAGTGATGTTGCTTAGCTTGTTGAACACGTCTGCCACCTGTTGAGGTCCCCACTGCAAGCCATATCAACTCCTGGTATCCGACTGTGAGGCAGTGTCAAGTCCATCTCTTGCGCTTGTGGAGGCCCCTTGGGAGGGTTGCCACAGGACTGCGTGTGGTCTACAATGGGGCTGCGTGTGTGCCGTGTCTGGGCCGCTGCAAAACCACTGAGGATCCACTGCCCAGTAACTCATGCAACCAAAGGGGTAGGTGGGTTTTGGTCAAGACTCGCTCTCGCCACCGGGATCACGATGCAGGCAGGGTGAACAGGTAGTCTCTGGATGACTGACTCTTCCGAGTGTCACTGGTGCTTCTTGCCTGTAGTTCTGATGGTGGTGTTGGACTCCATTCGGGGTGTTTGAAGCACCAGGGATAGTAGTGATTACGCATAAGACAGGGACTGGCATGATGGGGTTTTCAGACGTGTGGTGAACCTGTATGACAAGTGGTGAAGACTTGCCTTGATGGATGCAGGCATTCCTTCTAGGGTCATTGACAACATGGAGTGATGGGGGCCAGGTGGTTACGTTCCTTCTTTGTGAATGCACTTGTATCTTCACCCTGGATACTCTGTGTTGCTGAGCCACCGGTTCCAATGGCTAGATGGTTATGCTGGGAAGCATGGGGCAGAGACTCCGTTTGCGCATTCTTGCGGCTTACTTTCTGGTCTCCCACTGGGCTTGGTGAAGAGACTTAGTTTGCGCATGCTCACAGTTTACTCCCAGTTCTGCTGAGTTTGGGGCAGAGACTCAGTTTGTGCATGCTTGCGGCTTACTCCCAATAGGCTTGGGGCAGAGATTCAGTTTGCGTGTGCTTGTGGCTTACTCCCGTTTCTCTCACTGTGATGTCACCAGGCCATCCTTGGTTCACCTCCGTGGCTTCTTTGTGTGGATAGATGCCTTCCGTTCATGGCTCGAGTCCTCTTAACCCCTTCAGTGCGCGCGGAATTTCCACGCTGTGCGGGCATTCCTATTAGTGGGCGGGGATTCGGATGGCCAGGGGCCGTCCTGCGCACAAGCCCACCGTGACGCGTGACGGCTTCCGGCCGTCACGAGCATGGAAGAGGTTAAGAGTGCCTTCCAGTCCTGGCCACTCCTGGTCTTCCCTCCTTCTGGACTTGGTTGGTCATCAGGTTTCCCAGTGTGAACCAGCAAGTCACACTTTCCTTCTCCTCTTTCTCCTAGCAGCTTTGGCATGCTCCTTCTTTCTTGCAGTTGAGACTTCTTGTGGCTAGAGTCTGTCCTTCTTCCAGGTGCAGTGGCATGCACCTTCTTCCAGAACAGCCAACAGGGCCTCTCAGTGGTCTACTGTTTCAGTAGTCCGTCCACCAGCCTCCGGTGTTGGGCTCCAGCTTGGTGATGATCAGGGCGGTTGCTGACCCAATTTTCCGTGTCTTCTCTAAAGCTGTGTGGAGTCTGGACACATTTTTCATGTTCCCTTCTTCCGGGACCTTCTTAGAGCTCCTACTCCATAGTGTTCCCTCTTCCGGGACCTTTTCCGTGGGCAGTAGGGAGCTGTGGGTCTGTCTCTTTTCTATGGGTGGTGCAGGACTTGTGCCTTGAGGCGCTGCTGCCATCAGGCATGATTGGTGGGGTGTGGCATGGTGTGCCTTGAGGGTGCTGTATGATGTGGTCCTAGTGTCTGGACAACAGTTGAGGTGTTGTGTGCTTCTGTCCACCTTCTGGTTCGGCACTGCTTTCCTTGGGCTTCTCCTGCTGCCTGGGATAACATCTGCATGGCAACCTTGGATCATCAAAAAGGCATTGCTGGGAGTCCTGGCTGAGAAGGTTTGTGAACTTCAGTCTATGCTTGGTTAGAATTGGAGGGAGCACTCAGTCTTTGTGCTCCCCTACCCTACTGCTCTTGCTGGGTGAGCAGACTCCTGGCCGCTTCATTTCTGGAACTGGAGCATGCCTGCTGGGCAGGTGGAGGCTGTGGTGGGCACTGATGGCATAGTGTCTAGGGTATGCAGCCACCACAGGTTTCTGGGCACTCTCTGGCTCTGCTCCGGCAGTGCCACAGGACTGTAGCAGACTTTGGCAGGTTTTGCTGCTCTAAAACTCTGAATCACATTGTCTCTCTGCTGCTGGGTTTGGTCTGCATGGATAGCCTCCCAAATTTATGCTTAAGTGTCTAAGTTCATGGGACCCTCTTTTGCCCCTTTTAATGGATTGCCCAAATACTGGTACTGGAGGCATAAATTTGGTTGGATGAGCTCTCATCATGGATATGTCTGGCTTCTTCTGACTTAGTGCCACTATGGTGTCTTTGGGCTTTGCCCCTAGATTCAGGGTACATGCTGCACTGGTTTAGGATTGAATACAGGCATGGGTTGGGCTTTTTTGCTATGAGCATGGAGCATGTGTTGTTATATTCCATATAGGTACCCTATATAGGCGCAGGTAACATTGCAACCTTTCACCTATATTCTTGCCTACATTACATACATAACGGTTCTTAGGCACTGACCTTTTACTCAGATATGACACTGCATTCAGAACGCGGGTTTTTCCCTGGTTCGATTCTCATACATTATGCATGAGGCTTCTTGGAAGCACAGCAGGACTAACAGTAGGATTACCATCTCCTGTATAATATCTCTGTATAAAGTTCAGGCCCAACGTCATCCTTTAGGCTGACACAGTAGCACAGCAAGGTAGGACCCCTGGGGAGACCTATGGGTATATATACAGCACATCTTGCTTAGGAAGATAGATGTGACCGTGACTTCCCGGCTGACACACTGACCAGAGACGCTGAGGTTCCTGCATGCAGACGCTCCAGCTAGCAGTGGTCTAACATCCCTCGCGGGGTGTCCTACTCGAGACCAGGACGGGGTCCCATATTCTCTCATTCTCAGGTAATGGGGTTGACTAGATCCTAGAGGGAGTCTTGGCATAACACCTACACAGATGCTAGGTACATTTAGGTACATCTAGTTAGGGAGGCATCGTAGGAGTACGCACTTTTCATCATGTGTTTTATGTACTTGTATATATTCATGATCTCTGCAAGATGGTAGAACTATACCATCCCTTTACTTTCGTAGTACTACTAATCATATATCTCTGCTACTGTCTAATGGTTGTTGAAGCTCATCTATTCTACACTAGAATAACAACTGTTCAATAAATACTTATTGAAAACGCCCAGCCTCTTTATTCTGTGTATCTCTCTGAGACAAACTAAGTGAAAGGTAGTATATTGTTTCCACGATTCTGAGGGATCAGGGTTGTCATGTTCTGAGGTTGCCTGAATCTATTCTCTCCTTGGTAAGAGGAGATTATAGTGGCACTGTGAGCTAGCTAATACAGATAGGCTAATGTATCCGGTGGGAGTGCACGGAATCAGTCCGCCACCAATCCCACAGTTTATGTTAACTAAAACGCGCAGATCCTGCATAGGTTATATAGGAACTACACGACATGGCGCCGCCAACGTTGGTTGGGTACTTATTTAACAGTAGAATCTGAGTAGTTCAGTCGTGCTATTCTCAGAGACCCCCTACTCACAAAACACCAGAGACGTCTAGAGTGGATGGGCACAATCTCCGCCACAGCTGAGTAGGCTAAAAAATCCTATTTATTGGCTGTTGGTTAATCAAGCTTGAAGGACACAGTGTTCCTAAAATTGTGCATAAACACCGTATCTTGGTTCCCTTGAAAAGTTATTTAGTGTTCTAAAAACAATGACTAACCAAGAATAAGACCCGCTGCAACAAGTACTGCCTCTCACAGACAAGGATGAAGATGCAGACACAATACAAATTGCACCAAGCATGGGTAATCATCTAGGGGTGGCATAGTAGTTTTCGTGATTGAGGCACATGAATCAAACAGAAAAGAGGTATTTTATTCGTAGGTTACATTCCCAGCAGCAAATGCAAGAACAAAAACATTTCACTCCTACACAGAAGGAGATGCACCAGCAGAATATTGTCTGTTCAAGGACATTGAGGTTCCGCTCACGTACCAGGAACACTTATAGTGGTTTAAAGGCACCCTACCCAACATAAGAAGAAGAGTAAGACTCGGCCCGCTCGGAAGAGAAGGGGGAACATGGCCGATATTAGCGGCCTACACACCACATCCTGACATTGAAACAATACCACCAGGAGACTTACTCATACAACATAAAGATTTAATTAAAATCTATAGGAACTTGACGCAATTCGTCATGAGGACACTTACAGTCCAACCAGCAATAGTTGCAACTAATGGAACTCAAATTCAGGGTACAGAAACTAAAATTACACCACAAACATTACACGGGGTAATGGGTAAAATGCCCACAAAACAAATACCATTCAGGGTAGCTCAGAAAATAACTCAGCTAGAGGCAGTATTCCCGAATACTACCCCGTATAAAAAACACAGAATGCTAACAATCTGCTTGCCAATGGGGATAACACCATAATTAGAGGATTGTACCACTTGGGGTACAGTCTTTGATGCCATTTATACCAGAATTCATGGTATCCCGTCATTAGCAGTAGTACCTGATGTATTGAGACAAATACAAAATGAGTACGGAGCAGAGCCTGCCCTAAACTTAGGGATGAAGTTACTAGGCAACTATGCCCAGGTATCAGCCATAATATTAGCTAATATTAAAGGGGAGGCAGCTTCAGTGGCTATCCGCCAACGCCTAAGGGAGTTCAGTCCTTTAGAACAGGAACACAAACTACCCAAAATAATTGAAACTGCGTATGCAGAATTAGGCAGAGATAGTTTGAGTGGGAAAGCTTTAAAACCACAACTAATGGGCAGTCCTGAAAAGGACACTTCTAAGCAGACACCTGCTTCAACAAAGAAGAAGTGGGACAATAAAAAACAACAAAACTTTAAAGGAAACAGATCTCAATCGAGAGGTAGATCTCCTCCACAGGAGCCCTCCGAAAAGAGGTATAACAATAGGAATAATATTAGGAAACCTGACAGGTATCAGGATACTGATACACGTTCCTCTCGTTCCTTTCAGGGTTCATCGAAAAACTCCGAGAGGGAAGGACGGTCAGAAAGACATGAAGAGGGTACAAAGTCCAGAGACAAGCAGCACGCTCAAGATTACACTTCTAAAAAAGAAGAAAAACCAAAGCAAAAGCCACAGTTCAAAAAGAAGAAGGTTGCAGGTCTAAAGATCAGACATGCCCAGAATTCTGAGGACTCGACTACTGAACGGGGAATGGTCTCTGACGATGCTAAACAGTGAGGCAGAAGTAAACATAGCTCGCCAGAACCTGAAGGAATTTCTGGTGACAGCGGACTTGAATGTTTATATCACGGTAGAAACACCCGATACTAGGGTAAGTGTCCCACATAAAGTATATGAAATAACGCTCCAAATGGAGGGGGACAAATGCAGAACAGTGAGAGGTCTCTTTTGGGAGAACCTGACGTTTGGCTATGATATTTCATTAGCTGAACAAGATTGGCCGTCAGCATTCGTCATGGATTGCCCTAAAGTAGAAACAGTAATTCTTCTGGCATTCTCAGACCATATTCCCAGGCATTCACAACACACATATGCGCAGGAGTGGGCGGTAGCCCAGGCTCCGGCATTATACAAAAACCATGTTGGATGGGATGAGGATTCAACCCACCACATAATTCATTTAAAAAATACTCCGACTGCACAGAGGCAGTATCCAATAAAACAAGAAGCTTAAAAACAGGTCAGGGAGATCTTAGATCAACTTGAATACCAAGGGGTGATTGAAACTTGCACCTCACCAATGAACAATCCTTTGTTTCCTGTCATGAAACCTGACAACTCATATCGTCTAGTTTTAGATTATAGACATTTAAACACTTGCACTAAGACATTTGCAGTCCAAAATGCATACAGTGCCGCATTAATGAATAACATTGTGCGGAAAAAATATAAAACAACACTTGATATCTCAAATGGATTTTTCTGCCAAAACATAGCGCCTGAGAGCAGGTATCTAACAGCATTCTCAGCGCTAGGTTCCCAGCGTCAATTTTGTCGACTCCCCCAGGGGTATAAGAACAGCCTGGGGTTGTTTTCGGCCAGAGTAACTGAGTTACTTCAAAATTTGGATGAAGAGGCATTGTCCTATGTGGATGATATTTATGTAACGGACAAAGACCTAGAGGTACACTTGAACAGAGTGAATACCATAATTTTGGGATTTGCATCTGAGGGCTACAAATTCAACTTTAAAAAATAAAAATTGCCCACCTCTGTGTCCTGTTTTTAGGATATCAGCTTTCAAGTGAAGGAAAAAGCCTGGCAGCCAATTTTTTTAGAAAAATGCGCGCTGCTCCAACCTCCAAAATCATTGAAAAATTTACAGTCAATTCTGGGATTCCTAAATTTTGGTAGAACCTACATTTTGGATTACGTGGAAAGAGTAAAACCTTTCTACGATTTAATAAAACCTGATTTTTCAGTAAAACAATGGACACAGGAACATACAGATACACTTGCCTGGAGCGACACCTGGTGGCCCCCCGCCCTCAGAAACCCGCCAACCCCCACGGACCACGCACGCAACCTGGGAATCATCCTGGACTCCGAGCTCAAAATGGACCGCCAGATCAACTCTGTCTCGTCTTCCTGCTTCCACACCCTCCGCCTCCTTCGTAAGACCTTCAAATGGATCCCCCTTGAACACCGAAAGACCGTCACTCACGCCCTGGTCACCAGCAGACTCCACAACGGCAACGCACTCTACGCCGGAATAAACAAAAACCTCACCCGCAAGCTACAGAACAACCAGAACGCCGCCGCAAGACTGGTCCTCAACCTGCCAAAACACTGCCACATCTCCCAGCACCTGCGCACACTCCACTGGCTCCCTGTCGAGGCGAGAATCACCTTCAAGATGCTCACCCACGCACACAAGGCCCTCCATGGCACCGGACCAGCATACCTGAACAGCCGACTCAAATTCCACGCACCCCAAAGGACCCTACGATCAGCCCAGCTCTCCTACGCCGTCGTCCCCGCACCAGAAAGACCAGATCGGGAGGCCGCTCCTTCTCCTTCCTCGCGGCCAAAGCATGGAACGCCCTTCCGCTCCACCTCAGACAGACAACATCGCTCCCCATCTTCGCAAGAAACCTCAAAACCTGGCTCTTCGACAGACCCCCTCCTTGATGGATGGAACCTGCACCCCCCACCCATAGCGCCTTGAGACCCTTACGGGTGAGTAGTCGCGCTTTAACAAACCCCTGATTGATTGATTGATTGACTTTGTTCTTTACAAGCTGACATGATAGCTTCCAAACACTTACAGACACGCGTAAACGTACGCAACCTGGTGATCCGTATGGTCGCGGGTCAATCTGGGTACACCTATCTAACATATAATGAAGGTGAGACAGTACCAATTGCATACAAATCACATTTGTACACAAATGCTGAGATGCGCTTGCATCTACAGAAAAGATTCTGACAGCAGTACAGACTGCTCTAGTGAGAGAAAGAGCACTGGCTCAGGGGAAACGTTTAATAGTAGTGACTACGGTTCCAGCCTTAGAGGCTGCGACAAAGGCAAGCGTTCCTAATGCTAAAGCTTTACATCCGAGATGGATACAATGGGCTAATTCACTCACTGCAACAGATGTAGAATACAGGTACGACCCAAATTTAAAGACACAAGCATTTCTGCAATACGAACAAGAATATCCTCTACCAAATGAAATAATGCCTCTAGATCAGTATGAATATATAATTTACACTGTCGGATCTGCTCAACCGGCCATAGGAAGTAAGCAACAATATAGCGCAGCATGCGCAATCGTTAAAGGTCGCATGCGGGATGGAAAATTCCACCCAAGTTGCACAAAAACGCAATCTCTAGGAGACTGCACAGCACAGCTGGCAGAGTTAAAAGCCTTGATACTGGCACTGGTGAATACGGATCGAGAATTCCCCACACTAATTGTGTGTGATTCCTTTTACTGTGTGCAGTCTTACAATGAATATTTGCAGCACTGGGTTCAAAACGGGTTCAAAGATGCAAAAGGTGCATAAAATGTTATGGGAACAGGTAGTGGAGTTGAAAACCGAACTAAAGAGGGCTCACGTGATACATAAACTGAGTCATCAGTGTGATGGCGTTCACGTTGAAGGGAATTCATTGGCTGATGAAGCCACAAAGGGGGCTGTACGCACGGCTTCCGTAGCTGCAATCACTCGTTCTGAAGCAAGAATAGACGGTGAGATTATGGTAGCTATCAATGCTTGTCGCAAAAACAGCGGAGCAGTACCAAAAAAGTTTCCACTCAAGTACTCCTACAAGTTAGATACCAATAACATTCCATTTGCTCAGATTCCTGGAGTGGGGGATAGAGTAATTACAAACATGGATCGTAAGTTAGGTTTAATTCTAGCAGCACACGAAGGGATAGGTTCTGCACATGCAGGAGTTACGGCGACTGTTTCTCTGTTGAAACAACGCTAATGGTGGCCTGGGTTAACGAAGCAGACTAAAGACTATGGGGCATATTC
>CAWUFW010027061.1:0-29231 GCA_963921515.1 Calotriton arnoldi | reverse complement strand
GGAGTCGTAGTCACAGACATTGCTCAGCCTCACAACTGGCCCATCAACACCACCCTGAACCATGCTCACATCACAGGGAGTGGAGAAGGACTCACAAGATGGCTGACACTGGCTACTGCTGCGGGGAGCACAAGGCCCTGCTGCCAACTGTGCACCAACAAACAGCAGGACACCTCTGACTGACATCCTGAGAGACAACTTACACTCCCTGCAATGCAAGCACGTTCCATGGTGGGATAACTGACTGGGTGGGTGGGTGGGTGGGAAGGAGGTCTGGCTGTCAACCAAACACAATCAATGCAGACCATGTTCACACCCCAGAGAATACATAGAAATGCCCAAATAATGCAGGACAATGTGCCACACCAATATCAACCCCTGACTGTGACGACTTAGGACAATACAATGTACAGGCCCGCACCCCGAGGCACAGTCACAACTGTCAGGTGTGTCAACCACTGATGCCTGCAGAAACATGACATACATTGTTTGTGTCTCCCAAAAACAGGTGATGATAGGGACACAGCAGCAGACGCTGAGGAGTCCCAGTCCCAGGCTCAAGAGGATGCCGAGCTCACTGGCGTCGTACAGCCTCTGTCCTCCTCGGACGATGAAGAACAACCTGGCACATCCGGTGCAAGTCAACATGCTGCACCAGCAGGACCACCAGCTGCAGCACCAGCAGGTCCACCAGCTGCACCCCCTGCACCCACCCCTCCAACGACTGTCACCACGAATACCATCCCTGCCGACATGGACAGAATAAGGAACAACACCAGCGCAGTGACCCTGGACCAACCTGGGGCCATGGACACCACCACCACCACCAACCCCCAAGGTGGACCAGGGTTATCTGTGCGTGCAACTGCACACACTGCACATGTCAGCAGGGGTGGTGGGAGGGGTGGGAGACAGAGGTCGCTGCTTGCAGACGTTGCTGGTGTGCATGAAGACCCACAACTGGTACGCATAGCTGATGCGTACCAGTCCAGCACCGGAGAGCTCAGCCAGGTAGTGGGGCTCCTCAGAGACATCAAACAGCAGCAGGCTGCCCATCATGCCCGCTTGGACTCCCACATGTCCCATGTGGAGTCACACATGTCACGTGTGGACTCCCACATGTCACGTGTGGACTCCCACATGACCCGCGTGGAGTCCAAGTGGGATGTACTACATGAGATGACGGCGGTGCACAGGGACATTTTACAATGCCTCCGCCAGATGAACAGCAACCAGTCCACACCTCCCTGTGTGCCAACAACATCTGGTACCGAACAAACTGCAACTGCCACAGGGAGGGAGGAGGACTCTGGCGGAGAGTCCCCTGCACCGCAGCAGCCTGCACTTGAGGGCCCCCCCCAAGAAGAGGGGTCGTCCGAGGAGGGGAAAGTGAGAGGCTGATGGCCAAGCGCAACTCCCAGGAAGCCTGAACCTGTTCTGGATTTTCGCCTTTGTGCACAGACTGTTCACCCTGTTGATGGCAACACTACTCCCACACATTGCATGGGGAGTACAAGTTGGAACAATGTGTCAGACAACTGTGGCCCCGATACTGGGGATCCTGTCTACCTGGACTTTCTATTCATCTAGGAACTTGGGATTGCAAGATTCATGTACAGCACAATCCATCCTATGCACTATTATCACAGATGTATCACAATAAACACAATAATACACCATACTTGCCTCTGTCGTGATTCCAACGTGGGTACTGTTATGGGGATGATGAACAACAAAATTACACTGTGTATGCGAACTGCAACAGCAAGGACAACACAGGCATGTGAGTACAGGCAACGTGACACATATGAGGGAGACACACCACCAGGGCTACACAACACATACACACCTAGGCCATCTGACTCATTGCCTACACTGATGTTGCCAGGGAAGACGGTGCAATGCACAGACACCACACCCATTCCCAGTTGTAGTCAAGTAGCCCACAGGTGCAGTAAGCAAATGGCAGTCAAATGTGTGACCACAGACAACGCACATCACTAAGTGAAGCACAGGTTTATTACACAGTAGCAACATGCCGTAACCACTACAGATGCAAGGTAACCCCACCTGGTAGCGGGCACACAGTCAACAACTGTAGACAGAAGGAAGTCCATGGGTGTGGCGCACATCACCTGTAGGGACACAACAGCTACCAGCCTGGATGTGCAATCACGTTGTCGGTGGACACAGTTGACCAAACGAATCTGAAAGTACCCTGTGAAGGACAGAAATGACACACAGTCAAAAGCAATGGAGTACAGGACAGAACAGCAAAACTCATGCACAATACATGTTACAAGATACCCACCCAGAACCAAGTTAGCATGTCAACACTGTTGGGGAGTACAGCCCACCTGTCACCACACATCGCAACACACATCCAGTCAAGTAGCCCATGGACACACTCCAACAGCACCAGAGCACCACCCACACATCATGCCAACTCACATCATTGACATGACACCTCAGGATACTCACATTCAGCTAAAGAAGTTGGTGATGAGCTGTGTGCGGACATCACCATCACCATCATCATCATCATCGTCACTGGCATCGTGTTCCAGGCCAGGATCCTCCACAGGTGGCGGATGTTGGTCATCGTCATCCTGGATGAGAGGCAACTCCTTCCGCACTGCCAGGTTGTGGAGCATGCAGCAGACGATGATAATCTTGCACACTTTCGCAGGGGCATATGGGAGGGACCCTCCGGTCTTGTCCAGGCAGCGGAAGCGGCTCTTCAGGAGACCAAAGGTCCGCTCAATCACTCTCCTGGTCCGACCATGTGCCTCATTGTAGCGCATCTGGGCAGGTGTCACAGGGTTCCTGAGGGGTGTCAGCAACCACGGCATGTTGGGGTATCCCGAGTCACCTACGGACAGACAAGTGCACATCAGCTGACTTGGAAAAGTGGGCGGAATACTACAGATCAGATCACACACAATGGCACAAAGTCAGTACACACCGACAAGCCAGGCACGCTGGTTCTGCATCTGTGCCATCAACCTGGGGATGCGACTACTCCTCATCACAAAGGCATCGTGTGCTGAACCAGGGAAACGGGCACACACGTGTGTGATGGTCATGTCTGCAAGACACACCACCAGTGCATTGACCGAGTGGTAGTGCTTGCGGTTCCTGTAGGCCTGCTCCTGGGCCTGTGGTGGTACCAAAGCCACATGTGTCCCATCAATGGAGCCAATGACATGCGGCATCCTCCCCAGGGCATAAAAGTCACTCTTCACGTCAGTGAGTCGTCGCAGTCTAGGGAAATAGATGTACCGGTTCAGGAAGAGCAACATTGCCGCCAAGAAATCGCGGAGCACACGGCTGAACATGGTCTGTGACATCCCACCAGCAGACGCCACAGTATGTTGGAAGGTACCGGTGGCAAAGAAGTGTAGGGCTGCCATCACCTTCACCTTGGGGGTCAGCGCTGTAGGATACGGCCGGCCAGGCTGCAAATGTGGGGACAACTGCACTGCCAAATCCTCAATCAGCTGCCTGGTGAAGCGGTACCGTCGGATGCTGTCCCGTTCCACCATCGTTGCCAGGTCTGGGAATGGCCGATGGACAGCAGGAGCCCTGCAGTGCAGAGGAGAAGTAAGCAAGATCGTCAGTCACCCCACATATGCGGCATTGAACACACTCAAGATCCCAACATACATCATCATGAGGCACAACTACATGAAGTGTGCAGTACCGGAACGACATGTATGGTACATACATGGCCAACATCTGTCAACACGGTCCTACAGGTGGCATCAATTTGTCCCAGGTTGGCCCATTGGATATCATGATGCTGTGTCACAGTCACCCCCCAGTGACATGTGAGGACAGATGTGCCCCAGGCACCACAGCTCAACGACAGGCACATTCCCAGGGACCCTGTAATGCCACATGGACACTGGCATCACCTGGAGTATCATGTGTACACCACAACAAAACAAACATGACCCCCACAGGTAGTGGCTACACTTGCCATGGCAGGAGAGCCATGGACGTCTGTGACACACACGCACAACATCAGAGTCCATGCACACACAACGTGGATGTGGAGACTGTCTCCCATTGTGCACATGAAATCAGAGACATTGTAAACACTACATGCACAAAGACTGTGGAGGGCCATCACTATTGTGCCACTGGGACACCCTGGCTCAAACATACCGTCCCACATGGGACTCACGGGGTATGTGACATGACATACACAAACACCACTGTGAAATGTGACCATGGCACATGCACAGATATGAACAGTTGCACATCACAGTGGTCACGTACACGTAACACCCAGGATCCTGTCCCCATTAACACGTGCACAGCCTGGGGGTGGCTGCCCACAGGTGACACCCACAGGACAACATGTACACCAACATACACACAATAGGAAATGCAGCCTTACATGCCTTATGATAAGGTTTGGACAGGCTGTCGTGATGTAGGTGTGCCCCTCACTCCCTGGGAGCTATCTGTGGCTGGCATATGTCCATCTGAGACAGGCATGCTGACATATGCCAGTCACATGTACAGTGATGCGTTGAACAGCAATGGACCGATCGGTGCCTCCGGCCGGCCCATTGCTTTCAATGTGTGCGGGTACGCGTTGTACCCCTGTGCGCGTTGTACTGCAATGGACCGATCGGTGCCTCCGGCCGGCCCATTGCTTTCAATGTGTGCGGGTACGCGTTGTACCCCTGTGCGCGTTGTACTGCAATGGACCGATCGGTGCCTCCGGCCGGCCCATTGCATTCAATGTGTGCGGGTACGCGTTGTACCCCTGTGCGCGTTGTACTGCAATGGACCGATCGGTGCCTCCGGCCGGCCCATTGCATTCAATGTGTGCGGGCACGCGTTGTACCCCTGTGCGCGTTGTACTGCAATGGACCGATCGGTGCCTCCGGCCGGCCCATTGCATTCAATGTGTGCGGGTACGCGTTGTACCCCTGTGCGCGTTGTACTGCAATGGACCGATCGGTGCCTCCGGCCGGCCCATTGCATTCAATGTGTGCGGGTACGCGTTGTACCCCTGTGCGCGTTGTACTGCAATGGACCGATCGGTGCCTCCGGCCGGCCCATTGCATTCAATGTGCGGGTACGCGTTGTACCCCTGTGCGCGTTGTACTGCAATGGACCGATCGGTGCCTCCGGCCGGCCCATTGCATTCAATGTGTGCGGGTACGCGTTGTACCCCTGTGCGCGTTGTACTGCAATGGACCGATCGGTGCCTCCGGCCGGCCCATTGCTTTCAATGTGTGCGGGTACGCGTTGTACCCCTGTGCGCGTTGTACCTCAATGGACCGATCGGTGCGCACCCATTGACAATGGGCTTGCCTGGCAACGGACGCGTTTTCGAATATTCGAACGAGTCGGTTGCTGGAAAATCAGTTGGTCACCCACAACAATGTTGCAAAATCATGTATGTCATGAAGTTGAAATTTTGAAGGATGCTGTGGGCGTGTTTTGGTGCTGCTATTCCATGGATTGGCCAGATTCAGAAGATGCAAACGACTTGGACCTATCACTTTGGACACAAGGGACAGTATCTGCCTCTCCAGCACATATATATTGCTGCATGTTCCCCTGAGAGCCCACTTGCCTGCACTACATGCTCCAGGACGACATCTGCCACTGCACTGCTGCTGTCTCTGCCCCTCTGGACCCTGCAATGGCACGTACTGTGGAGAGAGCCCCAGCCTTCAGCCTTGAAGAGAACCAGGCCCTGCTGGACAGCCTACTTCCACAGTACAGCAAGCTGTATGGGACACCAGGGGAGCAGGTGAGTGTTCTGTGCACTGCCTTTCTGAATGTGCATTTTGTCTGACTAGCAAGGCTGAGAGTCAGCACACCACTGGCTAGCAGGCTCACTGAGTAGTTGTCACCCCCCATAGTGTGTAGTGACTTGCACTGGACAGGTATGGTGCAGTGACAGTGCTTCTGAACAGGGTTTTACTCCCCATGCTATGATACCATGTAGTGACTTCTGGAAAACTGTCCATGGGCAGCCGTGCACTGCCTGGGTACACCATGTGCCCCTGTGATTGCGACATGTATATGCAACTGTGTCATGCACGGATATGTTGCATGTGTAGTAATGGCCTTATCACTTTGTCATCCTGACAGGCTTCTGCCCATCGGAAGCATGAGATATGGAAGGACATCGTCCGGGCTGTCCGGTCCGTGGGGGTCTACAAGCGCCGGATCCGCAACTGCCAAAAGAGGTGGCAGGACTCTTCGGGGCTGGACCCGGAGGATTGCACGGGTCCAGCTGAAGCTGTCGCCTCCTCGCAGGAGGGGCGGAACACGGACCCTGACCCCCCACATGCTCAGGATCCTGGCGGTGGTCTTTCCAGACCTGGATGGGCAGCTGAAGGCCAGAGAGCAGCAAGGAGGGGGTGAGTCAAAGACTGCACTGTGTACTCTGTCTAACATGTTATGTGCCCTCCTCGGGCCAGGTTGAACTGCCACAGTACAGCAGTCATGTTGTCCAGGAGCCATGTCCCTCTATTGTGCACTGCCCACTCCTCATCTGATACCCAGGTGTGGCCCTTACATGCAGGGAATTCTGTCACTTAGGACTGTGTCCTTGCAGTTTGCTTGACTCAAGGTGGGAGACAGCATCTGTTTCCCTGACTCTGTGGTGGGCATCATGGGTGGGTCCATTGCTTACACAATGCCTGTATTCTGACATGTATTCAGCGTGTTACTTTGATCTGTGGTCCAATTGCTGAGCTGATCCACCACATGTGGCTGGGGTACCTGGCACACACCCATGCTGCGGGTGGGAACAATGTTTGGGCCCCAGGAGTATGTATATGACGTGTGTCACACATACTTAGCCAGCTGCCTACAGTCCAGGGCTCATCCCTCATTCATGTGGGGCTGGACAGTCATGCCTACTCCAGGCCATACAATACACTCTGTACTCCCACTCCCGTGTATCAGAGGACACATTGTGCACAGTGATTTGACCCCTCAGGTGTCTGCCTCTGTGTCAGTGTGCTGTGGATTAGTCGCCAGGACTGCTGTGGAGTTTCTTGGTAGGGGCTCAGCATGCCACTGGAGATGTGACCATAGGAGACGATACTTGTGTGACACATAGGTGTCTGATCAGCTGCCCATGCAGACTGGGGCATGTAAATGTGAAGTTCAGGCAGCTGTTCCCCATGCACAGCAGAGTGTGAGGGGCTCAGGTTCAGAGGGTAGTGTCACAGGTCTCCCATATGTCCAATAGGTATGACCTGGACAGATGAGGGTTAAGAGGATGTGTTGTGGGGGGATGTACATGTGCACTTGTGCAGCTCCAGGACTTGCATTCCCCATGACCTACTATTGTGACACAGTGCAGAGTGTTGTTGTCTGGTTGCAAAGTCATACATCACTGAGACAGTGATGTATGACTTTGCAGTCATGCCTCCGCCATGGCATGTGTCTACTGATTGGTGATCCTGCAGGGGAGTGACATGTGCTACATGCACACCATAGTGGCGCTGGCTATCAGGACATGGGTGCATCATGGTGTCTGTCGCTGGAATGCATCACATGCATTTCCTATTTGACTCTGGGCATCCCTTACATCCGTAAACCTGTACTGACTCAGTGGCAAGAGCTGTGATGTGTCCACACCGTGTCCTCTGCACTGTCCAACTACTGTGTACTTGGTGCATGTGTCAACACTGGGGTGTTGCAATCCAACAGACACCAGACAGATGGGTGCAAGGCCATGTGGGATGTGAGTGCCATGCTTGGCATCAGACTGACAATTGACTTCTCCTGTTCAATTAGGGCACTTTTAGCAATGTACAACTAATGATGCCAGGGCTTGCTCTGTAATGTGCTGTGCTCACAGTGGTGTGTGCGTTTGGTGCAGGTGACTGATGTCTGTCTGTTTCCCCATTGTTTGCAGATACATCCACGGCCACGGAAGGGGACAGCTCCACGGACCAGGAGGAGCCGGAGAGCCAGACTGGGTCAGCAGCCGAGGAGTGGTCGGAGGGACCCAGTGGCACGGAGGGCGAGGGGAGCCACACCGAGGAGTCCTCAGCAGCATCCACCTCAGCTGAGGACCAGAGCAACTCGGAGGATGACTCCCTTGTGGAGGCGGGTGTCAGCAGCCACCACACCCCAGCTAGTGTTGCTGTCCCCGCCACCACCAGCACCACCACCGCCCTCCCATCGGCTCCCATTCCCCAGGTCCGTGGAGGCTCCCATGTCCGGGAGCGTGTCTCCTTTGGGCCAGGCACCGCACCCCTGCCCCTGTGTCCCCTGCTGCCCTGAGTGAGGAGTCTGTGTACCTCCTTCGCCAGCTCCATGTAGGGCAGACAGCCATGCTGAGTGTCCTCCATGCGCACACCGCGCTGTTGACTCAGCTGGTGTCGTTCATGGAGGGCATCTCATCGGGCATGTCTGACCTACAGAGGGGCAATAGGTCCATGGACTCCTCCCTGACGGCAGCAGTGTCCCTCCTCAAACGGTCCCTCACCCCTCCTGCCTCTGCTCCATCCACACTCCCCAGCACCTTACCCATCCCAGGCACACACACACTGGCACAGGCACACACCAGCACACACACATCCAGCACACTGACACACACGCCAATGACAAAACGCACACGCACGCACATTCAGGGGACTGAAGCCAGACTCACAGGGGATGGGGCCCTGGAACACACACACGCATCCACATGCACTGCGCAGTCCTCAGTTCCCTCTCCCTCCAAAGCACCCTCCCTTGCCTCACCTGCAACCCCAAAGTCACAGCAGCTCTTCCTCTGTGACCTCGGCCTCTTCCCCACCGATGAAGCTGCTCCAGCATCCCGGGGGAAGAGGAAGCCCACCCACACGGAGCAGAGTGCCCCTCGCCCCCGGACACCCTCCCCAGGCGCAGACGGACTGAGGCCCCCACCCGCAAGTCCCCCCGGAGTGCTAAGAGCAAGACCCCGCCACCACCCTGCAGCTCAGGCACAAGGTCTCCGTCCTCCATCCCTCAGGCCCCCACTGCACAGGTGCCCCCACCACACCCTGCCCCAGGTTCCCCCACCCACAGATATACCATCCCCAAGATGCTCCGGCCTTCTCCCCTGCCACTTGCTCTCCCAGCACCACACCCCCGCTGCGCTTGTCTGTGCCACTGATGTGGTGAGGGTGTCCCCCCCTCTGTCCAACCCACCTTGCCTGTTCCCCATTCTCCTCCCCTGGAGGTAGGCACTGCAGTGGAGTCCACTACCGCCCTGTCTGACTTGGGCACTGCAGTGGCGGACCTGTCCACCCCATCTGCAGGGTCCACTGCAGTTGTGCCGGCACCCACGACATCTGTGTCATGCCCCCCAGTTGTGCCGGCACACACCATGTCAGACACCTCCACTGCAGTTGTCAGTGGCTCTCCTGCACCCACCACCCCTTCCCTGACTCCCCTGGTGAGCCCTGATCCTGTCCCTGTGGTGCCTGGCCTGCCCCCCGGTTGCCCCTCCTAGTGGATTGTCCCTGGTATTGTGCAGGCATGCGTAGGGTGACATCTGCCAGTGTCACCCTGTTTGAACTTTGACAATGGACTGGCCATTGGCCTTTGCTCTTTTTCAGGACTTCGCTTGGCCTCAACACATATGCTGAATAAAGCAACTTTCTTTTCTCTAGTGCTCATGCTTCAGATGTACATGTTGTTGGTGCAGCTAACCATGCCCTTGCTGCAGTGATGGTGATATCTGGTCTCATGATTATGAAGTGTTACTGTGCAGGAACCCATGTGGTCCAGGGGGAATGTGTCCTATCATGTGGTGTATCCATGTCATCAATAGCAGCATCTGAGGGTGTCATGTGTTCAGTATTTGGCAATGGGTTTCCTACTTACATTGGCAATTTCATATCTGTGGCTTCCACCCCTGCACATCTGTTGTGCCTGCCATCGTTGCATTTGTCTACTTCCCTGACCGTGTTGCCATCTCCAGTGGACATGCAGGTTTGGGCATCAATGGGGAGGGACTCATCCGTGTAGTCAGTGCAACATTGCTATACAAGTGTGTTGGATCTGTGCTGATGATTCCGTTGGCACATCCATGACCAGGCTGATGTGATGGGAGCCCTCATTTGGTGCTAATTGTTGATTGTGTGACCAAGTGCTCAGCTGACATGATGGGGCCCTACTGAGGCAACATATGGCACAGCTTTCCTCACACAGGAGTGGAGTCCCCTCATGGCAGTGTGTACACGTGTGACATTGCCTGCACCCAAGGTGTGTGTTGTATGTGCATGTCTGTGTGTTCACTTCCATTCATCTGCGCATGCTGTGATCCCTAGTGTTGTACCTGTTTGTGATGCTTGCTGACTTGAGCTATGTTCCCCCAAAGTCTTCTCCCTGTGTTCTCTGTGATGTGGGTGCATGGCACATTACTGGTCATCAGGGTGTCACCCATAGGTGTGTTTGCTGTCAGGGCTGAGTTTGTGTGCAGACGCAGATGGGTCACAGTCAGGTTTCCCCTTGGCACTTGTTGTTTGCCCCTGTCATGTGATTTCCAGTTTGTGTTATCTTTCAGTGATTGTGACATGTTGTGTGTGTGACTGCTGCCACTCCTCAGGGTCAGAGCTGCAATGTTGGAAGTTGTCTATGTGTGTTCTTTGTGGGTGACCTTGGCTTCTTCATTGGTGTGTGACTGTGGCTGGGATCCCATTGGTCGGTGTGGTATTGCCGTCATGTCCATGTACAGCGTAGTGTGCAGTGTGTCAGACATTCAGGAGTCTTGTTGAGTGTCCATGTGTGATGTGTTTCTACACCTTGGTTCCCACCCACCACCCTGGAATAGTCATGGGTGCATGTGCAATGTCACCAGTGCATGTGTACTTCACTGCTGCACATTGTTGGAGGTCGAGGGGTGTGGTGTTGAGTGTGTGCAGATGAGAGTTGTTGCCCGGCCAGGCCCCTGCCTCCATGTTGGCCTTGGCTTACTGGCCATGCTGATTGATTTGTGCTTGTGTAGGTGTGATGGTAGTTTGTTGCTCAGGACACCTGACTGTGGTTCATAGTGTGAACGACATTTAGCTTTGTCATCACAGTGGTATTTTTATTCAGCCCAGGGTCACCACATTGTGGGGGCCCTGGGGGTGGTGCTGTGGTGTGTCTGTGACTTGCTGTGTCAGTTGTTGTTCCTACGTGCCTGTGTGACATGTGTGTTTTGTGCTCCCTCTCACCTGACAATGCCTGCTTGCCCACATAGGGGATTTGGATCCATGAGTTACCTTAGTGTGGCAGTGTATGCACATCTGTATGATTGGTATTCAGCTCTCCTCATGTGTTGTGTGGTTGCCTGGGGACACTGGCACCCCCACCCCTCACCTGCTGTGTATGATGACAGTGTTGGTCTGCCTGTTTGTGTTTGTGCATCTGCACCACTGCATTGGCATATCTTGGGTGTGCCATTGGCTGTATGTTGTTTGGTGTGTTTCCCCTGCTGTCCCTGGGACTCCTAGGTCATCGGTCAGCACAGTGATCATGGTTTGTGTGTCCCATTGCTGCCATGGTATGGTATCTGTTCACCTCACATCTGCTGTCTCCACAGGGTATCTGCATTTGTGTGCCCATTGGTGCAAATATGTGGTTCTGCATTCTGATGGTCACTTCTGTCATTGTGTCATTGATGACTGTTGACGGTCTCAGCCCCCATGGGTGTTGTTTGTCTGCACATGGCCAAAGGAATGTTTCATTTGCACTGCAGTATTTGGCTCCCCCAATTTATGTTGCAATGGGACACATACACTACTTTGCCACAGATGAGTTTTTGGTTCTGTGAGCAGGAATGATCCATGCAGTTTGGCAGTTGCAGCTCTTTCTTTGTCAACAATTACCTTTTGGTCACTGTGATGATGAGGGTGTAGACCCCATTGCCACAATGGTCAAAATGTGCTTCAGCTATGGACCCCACACTTGCCTTTTGGTCACTGTGATGATGGGGGTTTAGACCCCATTGCCACAATGGTCAAAATGTGCTTCAGCTATGGACCCCACACTTACCTTTTGGTCACTGTGATGATGGGGGTTTAGGCCCCATTGCCACAATGGTCATGGGCTGCTTAGATTGTGGGTGCCACACACATATATGTGTGGCACATGTGCTAGGGGGTCACATTGTATGTTGAAAGTCATGTTCGGTGTTGTAGGCATTTGACACAGCCTACACACGCTTGTCATGGTGGTGGGGGGATGTCTTAATCTTGCATTCCCTAGGTTGTGGTGTGCTTGTTGTGTCATGCATTGTCCATCCTATGAGTGGGGGTGGTAGTAGTGGTAGGCATCCAGCCCCCCTGGGTGAGGGTGGTAGTAGTGGTAGGCATCCTGCCCCCCTGGGTGAGGGTGGTAGTAGTGGTGGGCATCCTGCCCCCCGTGGGTGAGGGTGGTAGTAGTGGTGGGCATCCTGCCCCCTGGCTAAGGGTGGTAGTAGTGGTGGGCATCCTGCCCCCTGGCTAAGGGTGGTAGTAGTGGTAGGCATCCTGCCCCCCGTGGGTGAGGGTGGTAGTAGTGGTGGGCATCCTGCCCCCTGGCTAAGGGTGGTAGTAGTGGTAGGCATCCAGCCCCCCTGGGTTGGGGTGGTAGTAGTGGTAGGCATCCAGCCCCCCTGGCTAAGGGTGGTAGTAGTGGTAGGCATCCTGCCCCCCTGGGTGAGGGTGGTAGTAGTGGTAGGCATCCAGCCCCCTGGCTAAGGGTGGTAGTAGTGGTAGGCATCCTGCCCCCCTGGGTGAGGGTGGTAGTAGTGGTAGGCATCCTGCCCCCTGGGTGAGGGTGGTAGTAGTGGTAGGCATCCAGCCCCCCTGGGTGAGGGTGGTAGTAGTGGTGGGCATCCTGCCCCCTGGCTAAGGGTGGTAGTAGTGGTAGGCATCCTGCCCCCCTGGGCTGAGGGTGGTAGTAGTGGTAGGCATCCTGCCCCCCTGGCTGAGGGTGGTAGTAGTGGTGGGCATCCTGCCCCCTGGCTAAGGGTGGTAGTAGTGGTAGGCATCCAGCCCCCCTGGCTAAGGGTGGTAGTAGTGGTAGGCATCCAGCCCCCCTGGCTAAGGGTGGTAGTAGTGGTAGGCATCCTGCCCCCCTGGCTAAGGGTGGTAGTAGTGGTAGGCATCCTGCCCCCTGGCTAAGGGTGGTAGTAGTGGTAGGCATCCTGCCACCCTGGCTAAGGGTGGTAGTAGTGGTAGGCATCCTGCCACCCCTGGCTAAGGGTGGTAGTAGTGGTAGGCATCCTGCCCCCTGGGTGAGGGTGGTAGTAGTGGTAGGCATCCTGCCCCCCTGGCTAAGGGTGGTAGTAGTGGTAGGCATCCAGCCCCCCTGGGCTGAGGGTGGTAGTAGTGGTAGGCATCCAGCCCCCTGGCTAAGGGTGGTAGTAGTGGTAGGCATCCTGCCCCCTGGGTGAGGGTGGTAGTAGTGGTAGGCATCCAGCCCCCCTGGCTAAGGGTGGTAGTAGTGGTAGGCATCCTGCCCCCCTGGGTGAGGGTGGTAGTAGTGGTAGGCATCCAGCCCCCCTGGGTGAGGGTGGTAGTAGTGGTGGGCATCCTGCCCCCTGGCTAAGGGTGGTAGTAGTGGTAGGCATCCAGCCCCCTGGCTAAGGGTGGTAGTAGTGGTGGGCATCCTGCCCCCTGGCTAAGGGTGGTAGTAGTGGTAGGCATCCTGCCCCCTGGCTAAGGGTGGTAGTAGTGGTAGGCATCCTGCCACCCTGGCTAAGGGTGGTAGTAGTGGTAGGCATCCTGCCACCCCTGGGTGAGGGTGGTAGTAGTGGTAGGCATCCTGCCCCCCTGGGTGAGGGTGGTAGTAGTGGTAGGCATCCAGCCCCCCTGGGTGAGGGTGGTAGTAGTGGTGGGCATCCTGCCCCCTGGCTAAGGGTGGTAGTAGTGGTAGGCATCCAGCCCCCTGGCTAAGGGTGGTAGTAGTGGTGGGCATCCTGCCCCCTGGCTAAGGGTGGTAGTAGTGGTAGGCATCCTGCCCCCTGGCTAAGGGTGGTAGTAGTGGTAGGCATCCTGCCCCCTGGGTGAGGGTGGTAGTAGTGGTAGGCATCCTGCCCCCCTGGGTGAGGGTGGTAGTAGTGGTAGGCATCCAGCCCCCTGGGTGAGGGTGGTAGTAGTGGTGGGCATCCTGCCCCCTGGCTAAGGGTGGTAGTAGTGGTAGGCATCCTGCCCCCCTGGGTGAGGGTGGTAGTAGTGGTAGGCATCCTGCCTCCCTGGGTGAGGGTGGTAGTAGTGGTAGGCATCCAGCCCCCCTGGGTGAGGGTGGTAGTAGTGGTGGGCATCCTGCCCCCTGGCTAAGGGTGGTAGTAGTGGTAGGCATCCAGCCCCCTGGCTAAGGGTGGTAGTAGTGGTGGGCATCCTGCCCCCCTGGCTAAGGGTGGTAGTAGTGGTAGGCATCCTGCCCCCTGGCTAAGGGTGGTAGTAGTGGTAGGCATCCTGCCACCCTGGCTAAGGGTGGTAGTAGTGGTGGGCATCCTGCCCCCCTGGGTGAGGGTGGTAGTAGTGGTAGGCATCCTGCCCCCTGGCTAAGGGTGGTAGTAGTGGTAGGCATCCAGCCCCCCTGGGTTGGGGTGGTAGTAGTGGTAGGCATCCAGCCCCCCTGGCTAAGGGTGGTAGTAGTGGTAGGCATCCTGCCCCCTGGGTGAGGGTGGTAGTAGTGGTAGGCATCCAGCCCCCCTGGCTAAGGGTGGTAGTAGTGGTAGGCATCCTGCCCCCCTGGGTGAGGGTGGTAGTAGTGGTAGGCATCCTGCCCCCCTGGGTGAGGGTGGTAGTAGTGGTAGGCATCCAGCCCCCTGGGTGAGGGTGGTAGTAGTGGTGGGCATCCTGCCCCCTGGCTAAGGGTGGTAGTAGTGGTAGGCATCCTGCCCCCCTGGGTGAGGGTGGTAGTAGTGGTGGGCATCCTGCCCCCCTGGGTGAGGGTGGTAGTAGTGGTAGGCATCCAGCCCCCCTGGGTGAGGGTGGTAGTAGTGGTGGGCATCCTGCCCCCTGGCTAAGGGTGGTAGTAGTGGTAGGCATCCAGCCCCCTGGCTAAGGGTGGTAGTAGTGGTGGGCATCCTGCCCCCTGGCTAAGGGTGGTAGTAGTGGTAGGCATCCTGCCCCCTGGCTAAGGGTGGTAGTAGTGGTAGGCATCCTGCCCCCCTGGGTGAGGGTGGTAGTAGTGGTAGGCATCCTGCCCCCCTGGGTGAGGGTGGTAGTAGTGGTAGGCATCCAGCCCCCCTGGGTGAGGGTGGTAGTAGTGGTGGGCATCCTGCCCCCTGGCTAAGGGTGGTAGTAGTGGTAGGCATCCTGCCCCCCCTGGGTGAGGGTGGTAGTAGTGGTAGGCATCCTGCCCCCCTGGGTGAGGGTGGTAGTAGTGGTAGGCATCCAGCCCCCCTGGGTGAGGGTGGTAGTAGTGGTGGGCATCCTGCCCCCTGGCTAAGGGTGGTAGTAGTGGTAGGCATCCAGCCCCCTGGCTAAGGGTGGTAGTAGTGGTGGGCATCCTGCCCCCTGGCTAAGGGTGGTAGTAGTGGTAGGCATCCTGCCCCCTGGCTAAGGGTGGTAGTAGTGGTAGGCATCCTGCCACCCTGGCTAAGGGTGGTAGTAGTGGTAGGCATCCTGCCACCCTGGGTGAGGGTGGTAGTAGTGGTAGGCATCCAGCCCCCCTGGGTGAGGGTGGTAGTAGTGGTGGGCATCCTGCCCCCTGGCTAAGGGTGGTAGTAGTGGTAGGCATCCAGCCCCCCTGGCTAAGGGTGGTAGTAGTGGTGGGCATCCTGCCCCCTGGCTAAGGGTGGTAGTAGTGGTAGGCATCCTGCCCCCTGGCTAAGGGTGGTAGTAGTGGTAGGCATCCTGCCACCCTGGCTAAGGGTGGTAGTAGTGGTAGGCATCCTGCCACCCCTGGGTGAGGGTGGTAGTAGTGGTAGGCATCCAGCCCCCCTGGGTGAGGGTGGTAGTAGTGGTGGGCATCCTGCCCCCTGGCTAAGGGTGGTAGTAGTGGTAGGCATCCTGCCACCCTGGCTAAGGGTGGTAGTAGTGGTAGGCATCCTGCCACCCCTGGGTGAGGTGGTAGTAGTGGTAGGCATCCAGCCCCCCTGGGTGAGGGTGGTAGTAGTGGTGGGCATCCTGCCCCCTGGCTAAGGGTGGTAGTAGTGGTAGGCATCCAGCCCCTGGCTAAGGGTGGTAGTAGTGGTGGGCATCCTGCCCCCTGGCTAAGGGTGGTAGTAGTGGTAGGCATCCTGCCCCCTGGCTAAGGGTGGTAGTAGTGGTAGGCATCCTGCCACCCTGGCTAAGGGTGGTAGTAGTGGTAGGCATCCTGCCACCCCTGGGTGAGGGTGGTAGTAGTGGTAGGCATCCAGCCCCCTGGGTGAGGGTGGTAGTAGTGGTGGGCATCCAGCCCCCCTGGGTTGGGGTGGTGGCGCGCATTCAGGCCCCTGTGTGCATATGTGGCATTGGTGATGGGCATCCCGCCCCTATGGTGCTGCTGTTGCAAGTATATTCAGATTCCCAGTGTATGTGTGTGATGTGTCGTGTACGTGTTGTATGTGTTTTGTGGTTGGTGTCTGACTTACCTTCTGCGCCGTACGCGTCCGTGCCTGTTCCGGTAGTAGATGTAGAATATTGGTATGATCGGGACGAAGGGATTCATGGTTGGTTCGTGTCGTTCGTCCTTCTCGTTGCTTCGCGTCGTCCTCGTCGCTTGGCTCGTCCTCGTCGCTTCGCTTCGTCCTCGTCGCTTCGCGTCGTCCTCGTCTGTGCTGTGTTCGTCTCGTAGCCGTGGATCGTGTTGTGGCGCGATTCGGAGCTTATGTGCGCCTCTCCCGGATGCTTTGACGTGCCGTGCGTAGCGACGGGTTCGGCGCGTACGGAAAGCGCATCGTACTTGTCCGGCCGGACGGGGCTGCATTTTCCCTTCCGTGCGACTCGATTCGGCGTTTCCGGATTCGCCTCGGTCGGAGAACAGGACCTGGTTTGGGTGAGTACGGCTCGGCCGGAATTTTTGCTGTTGTGCGCATCGTACTTGCTCGTTCGGTGTGTTGTACGGATCGGTCGGGAAACTGGCTTTCGCATGGCTTTTTCCCGACCGAATGGTATTGGGTGCGCCTCCGACCGAGATCGGAATCGGCCCCTTTGTCTACTTTTTATAAGTTGTAGTGGGAATAGTACATGTATTAATTTTAATATTTTGTAGTTTCGTTTATATTGTTCACATTTATATTAATGTTTTTGGTTATTTAAAATTATAATATTTATAATCATTAATGTTTTTAATATTTTATTTATTTTTTTGTAAATTCTAAATTTGTATTTTGTTTGAGTCTTTTATTTGTAATTAAAATGGTTTGTTTATTAAATATTTTGGGGCTTATTATGATGTTGGGAGGAATCACTTCCGCCCGACACTGACTCAATCATGGGACAGATCGACACCCGGTTGGCGGTCCCAACCGTCTCATTAGGATGTGACCGAACACTGTTCGGTCGCATTCCTATATTTCACTATGGGAGCATGCATTACAGCCATAAACCGGCCTTAATGCATGCTCCCATAGTGAAATGGGAGGTACTGTACATCCCTGTATCCAACTGGAGGCCGTGCACCAAAGGGGGCCCTGCTGGGGGCCCCCAAACACGCTCTCCGACATGGTTTCCGAAACCATGTCAGAAACCGTGATCGTAATCTCAAGGGCGGAAAGACCCGCCTTTGAGATTACTTGCCGACTTCCGACTAGAAGACGGGCTCTCCAACATAATGAGGCAGTCAAAAAGGAAACCGAGCAGCCCATCATGATGCGGCCGTAAAGGCTCCGAACTGCCATATCGTAATCAGCCCCTTTATGTTATTAGATATATGTATATATATTTACTTGTTATATTATTACATTTAAGAACATTTTCACATATAATATAAATTAAAAATATATATTTTAATACATTTTTTAAATTAGATAAATGTATGTAAAAAGATATATATGTTTTTAAATAATCATAATTGTTATGATTTGCATTTTTTTAATTAAATATATTTAATTTTTATTATAATAGTATTAATATTTTATTTAACTAATGTATATTATCAAATTTAATATATATATTTAAAAATCGATATTTTGGACAACTATATTAGTCCAATTGATATATTTTTTTCAAAATGTTTATACTTTTAATTATAAGGATTGGGAGTCGATATTTTTAACCTCTATATTTTTCACTCAATATTTTTGTAACTTGATATTTAGTACTCAATATTTTGGCAGTGAACCGTCATTTTTTCTTGGGTAGGGTTCAACCAGTGTTAATGGAATATGCAGTGGACTATCTAGCTCTGCCTATTGGAATTGGAATTTTATACACATTGAAGATTATTTTGTGTTTGGTTTTATACTATTTATTACCTCCAGCCTTGAAAAAGTCCATGGCTGCGTGCCACTGTCTGTAATTTCTTGCTTTTCGCTTTGGCCTACCAAAATGACTTGGATCAATAAACTGGACTTGTTCTTGCAAATTCTTGTGACCTATGCATATTTCTATTAATTAGGATTAAGGATTGACCACCAAATCCCATTACCAGCTCTGTCCAACAACCAAATTCATGTTCTTTCTTTAAAGGGTTAGGTGTCTCCCATTCTGGACATCTGGCTACTAGTGAACTACCCCCCTGTAAGAGGACGGACACCTGTTGGGGCATTTAACCCCTTCCACTTAGTTCACTAATAATCATTTTTGATCTACCTATCTCAGCTGGGGGCTTGGACAACCTAGACAGAGAGTCCATCTTGCACCCGTTTGAAGTGTAGACAGCTCTCACCTCTAAGACAACCTTGTGGGGAGTAATTTTTTTTAAATTTATACCGTCCTTTTGAGTTTGACCACGTTCTACGGACTCAACATGTTAGAGAATATCAGGTACGCATCCTTCTCTTTATTTATAACAATTACCCTGATCCGTCACATCCGATACCTAATGAGATGCAGAAGTAAGTCTATTACCCACCCACTCTCTCCTTATTTTATCAAGCATGGTCTGTAAAAGCTTTGACTCTTGGGGTGCTACAATATTAATGTATGGGTATTTATTGGCTAGGTAAGATTATGTTTTCCTCTTCTTAATGTATAAGGTGCAGCAGTTTACATTAACGGAGGGGACCACAAGTTCTCTTGAAGGTCATGCTGTCCCAGTTGGTGTTCATATGGGTAGAAATGGAAGAGGGAAAACTATGGGACAGTTTTACTAACTTTTCACGCAATGCAGTGTAGCAAAGCAACTTGCTGTGCTGCCTTGCGTCAAAGGGAGAGAGCAGAAATGCTCCATATCTACTGAGATATGGCATACTTCTTCTCTCTCATAGCGCTGGTGCACTTCAGTGGGCCTAGCACCAACGCAGGCAACCTTGCATCACTGTGCAAGGGTGCCTGCGTTACAAGTAGAATTGTTTTTGTGCAGGAAGGGATACAAAAATAATCTCTCGGGGCATTTTTCTCCTTCTATGTGTGCTGCAGATTGCAGTACACATAGAAAGAGGGAATAAGGAGAAGAAAAAAATAATTTTCTCCTTGTTACGCCACCCTCTGGGAGGTGTAGCGAGTTCACACAATCCCAGGTTTACAGACATTTGTAAATCTGGGATTGTGACAAATCCATGGGTGGATGTATGAGAACACCCATGTTTCACTCATGGAACACCTCCCAGAATAAAATGTAATGCAATGCAACGCAAGCCACTGCATTGTGCTATATTTTTTTACAAAGCCATGCAAGGTGCCGCAAATCGCCCCTGGCGTGGCTTTGTAAATATCTACTACCTTGCGTCATGGATGCACCACAAAAGTGGTGCAACCATGACGCAAAGGGGCCGATTCTGATTCAGG
The DNA here is from genome assembly GCA_963921515.1 of Calotriton arnoldi. NCBI lineage: Eukaryota > Metazoa > Chordata > Amphibia > Caudata > Salamandridae > Calotriton > Calotriton arnoldi. The sequence goes on along the minus strand of CAWUFW010027061.1, from coordinate 9,417 downwards.
CTGGAAATCTCTCCGACCGAGCTGGACCCGGAGAGATTTCTGACCGAATCGGACCCTAGCAGTCCGACCGAACGAGTAAGATGCGTTCGTATGCTTTCGGACTCGATTCGGTCGGACTCCCATTGAAGTCAATGGGAGTTGGCCGTACAACGCGTACGCGGGCTCCCATTGACTCAATGGGTGCGAGGCGAACAAGGGCGCCCCCTACAGCGGGTACGCATCGAAGCGACTCGCGGCGTACATGCACAGGTAGGGGGGACCCATGGGTCCCCCCTGTGTGCGACTCACGCGGCTACGCGTACAGGGGGGTCCGACACGGACCCCCAAAGTGCGGTTTCGACTGCTCTTTCGAGCCGGACGGCGTGAGTCGGTCGGACTGCTCGAGGCGCGCATCGTACTTACCCGGCCGGGGAACGTCTCCATTGCGCGGTGCGAGTCGTGTCTGTGCGAGTCGGTCGGAGCGGTTGGGTCCCGCGAACGAGTCGGTCGGCGATTTCGCGTACGCTCGCATCGTACTCACTCGCCCGGACGCACGTCCGACTCGGTCGGGAAACAGGGCTCCGAATCGGATCCGGCAATGCCGACTCCGATTCGGAGCCCTACCGGCCGAGATCGGAATCGACCCCAAAATGTTAATAAATCTGGACTTAATGTAAGGAAGACTATCACCTGTATTCCAGGGCAAGTCTCCTTTTCAATTAAATAGTGAGTAAACAAACTTGGGGGAGGGGCAAATTTATGTAATTTCCTTCTTTGTCAAATTTCTCAAAATTCTGTGACAATTTTGGGGAACTGAATAGCAAAATTATATTTGCGGTATCTCACATGACTTTTTATAAGTGTGTGTACAGCTCTCCTAAACTCTTTGGCTAGACATGGTACAGTATTACTTTTTGTACAATTCAATACTTTTTCTAATCTGTATTCTGAAAACTATTGTCAGTGTTCTTCAAAGATAGGCGATTGGAGCATGTAATATAGAAAGTTGAAACCTTTTAGACTCCTGTTTGTACAAATGAAAATCTCTAGCACTCTGAACGAATAATTTATTACTGTGATTGAATTCAACCCACGTTTGGGTCTACTGGGCTGCTGCTGTTGCCCATGTAGGGATGGTGAGCTCTGGATCCGATGTAGCACAGATTTTTAAAGAAAAAAATGTAACTCTTCCATAGCATCCACTGTGCTGGCATTGCAAGATGGACTACATTATGAAATATAAGGCTTTGGATTGCTATTACATTAGCTCTACCCTTTAATTTGAAAGTGCCTCAGGTTGCATTCTAATTGGGTGGTGGTGGAGCAAGGACCTTAAATAAATAATTTGGTTTACTGTATCAGGATTTTCAGAAACACATGTGGAAGACAATTCTCTGCACTACTGGGCCCAGGGGCAATAGCACCTTGGACATAAGTGAAGAATTAATCAGGAGTTGTGAATCACATTCAATTTATACATCATAGTCATTAAGTACATTCTTAGGAGTCAATGATGAGCTTTTAAAGTGAGTTTAAAGGGTTTTGGTAAAATCTTTAGCAAGAATTTCTTTATTAGTCATCATTTGATCGTTAATACAATACAGAACATAATGCATTAAGTGTGTTCCCTATACAAAAGTCCCTATTCTAAATCTCAAGATGAGAAAAGCATAATTGAACCATAAAGAGTTTGAAATTGAGAGGTAAAAGCTTAAAGCTTTAAGCAATTAGTCAGTCAATAAATACTTTTCATAAAGAGAAGCTCAGATACTCAGTGAAGTCTCAAAACAACATATATTCAAGGAAAGGAAAATGAATGGGTCTCATCATAGAGCTCAGCAGAGAGTCTGGAAAGGGTTTGAAGAATCTCCACACCTAGGGGCTTACTTATTACGATGTCGGTCAGAGTTGCCTCTGACCAACACCATCTCGGGACCACCTGATTACGATGCGACCGAACACTGTTCGGACGCGTACTCACTTTTCTCATTGACAGCTTGTGTTACGGCCATAAACCGGCCTTAATATAGGCTGTTATAGAGAATTGGGAGGTGTAAAACCCTGCATCCTGTGCCAGGCACACCATGGTGCCTGCCACACAGTGTAGGGTTTTACAGGGGGGTACCCTAGGTACCCCCTCAGCCACCAACCGTAGGCCGCAGAGGCAAGGGGGCCCTCCTTGGGGCCCTCAAAGTAAGTTTCAGACATCCTTGCTGTGTCAGACAGGCCAGCACGGAAAGGCTGTGGGAAACTTACATCGTAATCCCAACGGCATTTCCGCTGTCCATAGGGGATTAGGGTGTGGTTCCGACCGGCAAGAAGACTCTGAGAGCCGGTCGAAACCGATTCTGAATGACCGGTCGGTTTACGTTCCGACCGCCTACATCGTAATCGGGGGGTCAGACCACAAACTGACTGGGTCGGTCGGAAAGCCTCCGACCGTGCTCTGAAAGCTTCCGACTAGCAGTCGGAGGCTTTCCGACCAACATCGTAATCGGCCCTAAAGTCTAGGAACATGCACTAATATAACATTTTGGGCCAGATGTAGGAAGCCAATTTGCCATCGCAAATTAGCTTTATGCTATGTAGGTAAGTTTAAACCTACTCACAAAATAAGGAATCGCAAAAATTGTGATTCCTTATTTTGCGCAAGCATTTAGAGAATCGCATTTTGCGATTCTCTAAATACTATGCAGGAAGTTGCGATATTGCCTTAAGGAATCGCAAATTACCACCAACTTCAAGTTGGTGGTAATTTGCGATTTCCTTTAAAAGCACTTTTTTGCTTTTTTTTAAGTGCCATGTGGCACACATGCATGCCCTTAGGGCATGTATGTGCCCCACATGTGCACACATGCACAATTCAGGGGTGCACCAGGGTGTCCTTCTGGAACCCTTGCACCCTTGAAATTGCGCGCGCAATTTGCGAGTACCTCTGGGTACTCGCAAATTACGCGCTCAATTCCCATTCATTCCTATGGGCCTCTTGGCCCATAGGAATGAATGGGAAGCCATTCCTTATTTGCGACTCGCAATTTGCGACTCGCAAATAAGGAATGTGTAGGAATCGCAAAAATTATTGCGATTCCTACCTACATAGCATTTATGAGTCCTTAATAGCGATTCCCTAAAAATCGCTATTAAGGACTCGCAAAATTCCTTTACCTACATCTGGCCCTATGATATCTACAACTAAAACAAATGTTGCATTTGTCCATCTTGTTCTTCAATAGAAATTCAATGTCTTCATGGCAACAGGAAAGCTTCCATCGTCTAAGCTGCTTCAGGACAAACGACTTACAGATATTTTGTGCTAAACAAAACATTTTTATTAACATTGTACAAGTCGAGGTTTAGTTCCCACTGTTCATTTCTCGACAAAACAAAATAGTTCATGGTTAGGTTTTTCATTGCACAAATGAAATCATGCCTTTCTCACACATTTAAACTTGCAAATTTTATTCATGAAGAGACAATTGAATAGAAATCATTAATGTATTCTATGAAAATATCTCTATTGGAAGGTCAACATCTAACATTTTCTATTAAGTCATGTTCAGTTCAGCATACTTGTATCATTAAACTCTTTCTGACATCATTGACCTTAGATCAATGAAATAAAAATAAGGTTTGCATTCTGAAGACTTTCTAACTTAACATGTACAGTTATGGAAGCCTAGTGCTCCAAAAATGTCTCCCACCAATTGCATTCCCTCATTTATACTTCTAGTACGTCTGTGTGCAGGCACTATTGTTAAAGCATTTAAGCTATTTACATGATACATCTGAGGAAGCAATAATCTATAATAACAAACTCCTGGTATTGCTGGGTCATCACCTTATAAAATCTGCGAATGTCCCTCCTGGTAACTCAAATGTATGTTCACAATTACTATTCCCTACATGTCTCTTTCTTTTTGGAAATCTTCTCTTAAAAACACATATTATCCCTTTTCGTCTGTAGTTCAGTCTTAACTTTGAGTAATTATCTTCCTAAAATTATCTTCTTCCTTTCTCCATGCATCCTTTAAAACATCTTATTGGTCTTCTTACTAAGTGTAATGTGTGCTCTTCTTTCTTCTAACATCATGATCAATGTCTTCTCTAATGGTACCATTAAGCAAGTCAAATTGTTTTCCTAAGCCTTAACAATGTTAATAGGACGGTAAGGTCTGAAATAATGCCAAGCAGTGTCCATTTCATTTGCTTGTGGGTGTAAGTTCATGCTTTTCTGTAAAGGTACTTTTGTACTAATCATATCATAGTTAGAATAATAATATTCAAAATGTTGCTGCCTGTAACCTAAACCAAGCAATATGCTGCATGAAGTTGCATATGACAAAGGAATTGTATGGTATGTCACCTCTTCCTCGGCTGAGGAAGGCAGTGTGCACACACATAGCATTCCTTAATATTCATAGTATGTGTGTACTCCTGAACCCGTCTAGAATAAACATTTGTTGAATAATCTTCTTTCAAGTAATCTACAAATGAGGCTTTCAATTCAACCTCATCTACATCATGTGAAAATGTCATGTTAGTGAATGAAAATACAGATTTCTCTTTCTCAGGTGTAAAATGTATAACCAATAATGATGCTATGGCTAATACTACTATTACTAAAAAAGTAATCCCCACAATAATCTTACTCCTAGCTCTGGTTAGAATACACTTGTTTATTTGAAGTCAGATCTCTTTAAATGATGAGTGTAGCAGAAAATTAGTGTCTTTATTCTATTTCAAAAGCAGTCCTATTTTCTTATTTTACTCTGCAACTCAATTAGTTTCTTGCGACTTTAATTACAGCAGTCTTCGTATAGTCTTCCTTAACCCAACTCAGTGTTCTTCTAAAATGTTATCCCTACTCTTCTAAGCAGCCTCAGGCCTAGATAATCTTCTTTTCTTCTTGCAACTTTATCCGTTTTTACCTTCGGCCTATTTACACAGTTCATTCAATGAGTTTTTCAGCAACTGGATTTTCTTTTCAAAGGCTTTTTCAAATTCTAAAAGTCAAACAGTTTCAAGGGGGTTCAGGCAATTCTCTGATCCAGTCAACCAGGTTTGAAATTGGGACATTTAGCTCTTGGCCCACGTAATACGTGAATTTAGGGGCAGAATACTTTCATCTAGGTACTCTTGATCTCTTAGATCTTCTTTGTACTTGATCAACTTCTGTGTCACTTATACCACTTGACTCTGTTTCTTCACTGATTGTAGGTGGTATTGATCCAATTGTCACACTTGACTTTAGCTTCTTTCGATCATAGACTCTTGGCCATTCAGCATTGAAAGTTCTTTATGGTCTCAATATAGTGCTAGTTCTTTCTTCTGGATCTTCTTATTGCTCTGGAAGTATCTCAACTGTCACTTTTGTTGAATTTTCTACTCCTCCTTCTTCCGCATGAGCTCTAATGCAACTCTGTGGGATATCCGGGAACTGATTCTCTTCACCTGTCTGTGGTTCTTAACCCCTTCTTCCATGCAGTTGTGTCAAATGTGGTAGTACATTCACCAGTGTTCTCAGTTCTGGCTCATAGAACCTTATTTCTTCGTATGGATTTCTTGTCCTCTGGGTTGCGAAGCATGAACCCAGTTTGGCACTCTGGCAGATTTAACAGCAGTGTTTGTGATTAGATTCACTTGGTAGGGGTCTTTCTACCTTGGCTCCAGACAGTACTTTCTCACATGCTTCTTCATGAGTACCCAGTCCCCTGGGCTCAAGTTGTGGCATTGATCTTGATGCAGTTAGCAGCGACAGCTTTAACCTGTTGAGAAACATAATGCACCATATCAGCCAATCCTTTGCAGTAATTAAGTACCATGTCATCTGTTATGTTCACAAGTGCAGTTGCAGGTAGAGCAGGCAGTCTGATTGCTCTTCCCATCAAAATCTTGGGCGGGATAAACCTGTCTTTCTGTCAAGTTTACTCTCTAGGCTCATCAACATCAAAGACAAAGCATCAGGCCATTTCTGTGAAGTGGATGTACAGACTTTTGCCAATCGAGACTTTATAGTTCAGTTTAACTGTTGCACTATCCCAGAAGCTTGAGGTTGATAGCTATAATACAACTTCTGTTCTACTTGTAATGCTGCACACACAATCTTGAGGATCTCATTATTAAAATGAGTTCCTCGATCTGACTCCAGTGAAACCGACATTCCGTACCTTGGTACCAGTTCTCTTAACAGCAATTTGGCTACAGTGAGACTGTCATCCTTCCATGTTGGGTAGGCTTCCACCCATTGGGAGAAAATGCACACTATGGCCAGGACATATCTCAGTTCATTACAAACAGGCATCTCAATAAAATCAATTTGCATTCTGTTGAAAGGACCACCTGATCTCCCTATGTGACTCAATGTAACTGGTGTTTGTTTACCTACATTCATCTGCTGCCATGTTACACAATGGTGCATCCATGGAAGGACCAGCATATCTCAACATCGAACGACCTTGCACCAACCAACCAGACACCTGAGATCCGTCTCCCTTTTCATAGTAGACAACCCCGGATCCGCCGATCCAACAGCAGAGGACGCTCCAGCTCTCATCTAGCGGCCAAAGCCTGGAAAGACCATCACCTGCACCTCAGGAACACCTCATCACCCCAGGAATTCAGAAAAGGAATCAAGTCATGGTTATTCGAATGAACAGAGCACTGCAAAGGAGCTAGCAACTCCAGTGCCTTGAGACCCTCCCGGGTGATTTGTTGCGCTTTTTAAATCCCTGATTGATTGATAGTTCCCCTGCAAGCATCCTGAATCTGGGGTTAAACCAATTTTGTCTAGAGGACCTAACCAGAGCATCCCTCCCTAAATGAGTGGGACCATGGAAGTATCATGTCATAGGGGAAACAAACTGTCTGGTAACACTGGCCTCCCATCTGCTGAAATCTAAATGAATCCAAATGTCCTTTGCATTTTTCCCACTTCCTGCTCTGATCCAACCCTGCTGCTCGGCCTCAGTGACCTTTTCCTGTAAGCTCTTGAGTTCTTACTATGTGTCATCTCTAGACTTCAACATTGCAGGGGCATAGCAGAGACTTTTTCTTAGCTCTAGGAAATCTTACATGCATTCGTTGTCCCATGAAAGCGGATCAGGCACATCTCTGTGCGTCTGCCTTAGCTAAGGCTTTGTGAACCGGCAAAAATGTTGGTATCCACTGTCTACAGTAGCTAACCATTCCCAAACATTTTCTGCGTTTTAATAGGACCCATCCTTAAAACTGCCTCCCCTCTTTCTTGTGACACTATTCGTGTTCCCTTTTCAATTATATGTTCCAGATATTGAACTTCTTTTTGATAGAATTGCAATTTACTCAGGGACACGTTATGTCCATTTTCAGCAAGATGATTTAGAAAGTACAATGGTATTGTGTTTACGGGCTTCTTTTGTTTCTGACACCACAAGTAGGTCGTCAATATATTGAATAAGAACTGAAGTACAAGCCATTTGCAATGTATGGTTGTAAATCAATAGACTCAGTATACCGTAGTGGGACTCGGCGCCATGCCAAAACTGTTTCTTGAAACACAAACGAAAAAAGAAACTGGATGTATTCATGTAAGGGAATCAAGAAGAAAGCCTAATAAAGGTCCATGATAGTGAACCATTCTGCTGTGCACAGAATCTGGTATAATATGGTGGTTGGATTCGGCACCATTGGGTTTCTTTAATCCCATAATCGGTAAGTTTCATAAATTCCCAATTATTTCACTCAAAATCCCTTTTTGCAACATGTCTTCAATTATTGGTGTTATTCTTACTATTATCTCTGGTGTCCTGTGATAGGGTGGTGTTCTCTGAAAAACTGCATCAGATTTGGCTGTGATACAGACTGGTTCTATGCCTTTAATTAGTCTGATATCTTTCCCTGTAAGATCCCATTCTTCTGGATTCACAGGGGCAGATTTACAAGCCCCTTGCGCCATCGGTGCATCACGTTGCGTGACGCACCGGTGGCGCAGCCTGCTAAGTGATATTTACAAGAACAGGTAAAGTCACCCTGCGTGACTTAACCTGTGCTTGTAAATATCGACCCTGTTCACGCAACACTTTGCATGTTAGGGGCGTGACATGGGTGTTGCTGTGGGTGTTCCCACACAACACCCATGTCCACTGATGCATTTCCAGATTTACGAGAAATCGTAAATCTGGAAATGCGTCAAAATGAGTCAAAATTCTCACTCTCAATCATAGGGAATTGCTGATATATATTCTGGTTCTGAGACTGAAATGTATTTCTGTTTATTCTGCGCATTTGGCTCGAATTCCTTTTTCTATTACTCACATTCTGTTGAACCGTAGGGGCTTGTGGGACTAGCACCCTTGGAATCTGTGCCTGCATGGGCACTTGCATTTGCTGGAGAGGAGTGTTCTGCACTTGAACCTAATTGTCTCCTTGCATTTGGTTAATAGGTCATTCTATATGGATGAAGCCTACACTTGCGCTTCCATTGCTCGAAAGATGATAAGGAGTCATTTTCTTCAACGTTGCAATATCTACACCTGTACTTGGATCAACCAGAACTTCTCAACCTCTTCCCTAAATACTGACCATACCTCCTTGTACACATTGATGACCAACACACTGCATCTCATTTTGGAAAACTGACATTCTGCATTGCACCAACTTTTCCTGCAAATGACTGGTCCTGAAAACATTTCTACGCCAACCTTGTCTGTGCAAACATGAATTTCTCTTTAATTCTTCTCTGCTTCATCTCTTCTTCATCACTACAGTACTTTGCAAACTTCATGACCTCATCTAATGACTATGGGGTCGATTCCGATCCCGGTCAGAGGCGCACCTAATACCATTCGGCCGGGAAAAAAGCCAGGCGAATGCCTGTTTCCCTACCGATTCGCACATACGTCCGAACGAGCAAGTACGATGCGCACAACTGCCCAAATCCCGACCCAGTCGTACTCACCCAATACAGGTCCAGTTCTCCGACCGATGCGGATCCGAAAACGCAGAATCGAGTCGCACGGAAGCCAAAATGCAGCCCCGTCCGGCCGGACAAGTACGATGCGCTTTCCGTACGCGCCGAACCGTCGCTACGCACGGCACGTCAAAGCATCCGGGAGAGGCGCACATAAGCTCCGATTCGCGCCACAAGATGATCCACGGCTACGAGACGAACACGCCAGCGACGAGGACAAGGCGAAGCAAAGAGAAAGACGAACGAGACGAACCAACCATGAATCCCATCGCGCAGGTCCTACCAATACTCTACATCTATTACCGGAACAGGCACGGACGCGTACGGCGCAGAAGGTAAGTCAGACACCAACCACAAAAACAAACAACACGTACCCGACATATCACACACACACAGAGGGATGCAGAAATTACTTGCAACAGCAGCACCATAGGGGCGGGATGGCCATCACCAATGCCACATATACACATAGGGGCCTGGATGCCAACAAC
>CAWUFW010027060.1:0-29235 GCA_963921515.1 Calotriton arnoldi | reverse complement strand
ACAGCCTGCAATGGCAGTGTGTGTGTGTGTGTAAAGCTACAAGGCCTCTAAGGGTGGCACAATAAGTGCTGTATCCCTTAGAGGCCTTCCCTGGTCACAGTGCCCTTGGTACCTGTGGTACCTCTTACAAGGGACTTACATGTGCCCAGAGAGATGCCAATTGGGTCTTGCAACAGTACAGTTTGGGGAAAGAACATAGGCCCTGGGTACCTGGTTGGGAGGAACCCATGGCGCACTCAGTCAAAGTACATCAACATTAGACAAAAGGTGGGGGGCAACCATGAAAAATGGGGCTCTTTCCTACAATGGGGACCTTGGGCCACAAAATAACTTCTCCGATAGTATGTGTGAGAGGATATAAAATATGCAGACAGCAAGTTACAACTCTGGAAACAGTAACCACATAAGGGGCACCTGGTTTCATTCCACAACAACTTTGATCATATAAAATTAGATAGCTCCTATCAAAACAAAGCGAAAATTCAGTTTTGATCAATTGTACGGGAACACCTTTCAAAAATATGCTAAGTTAGCCATAGAGGCATTACAAACTCCATGAAGTGCAATCTCTCTGCAGACCAATGAGTAACCTAAGGAAGCTCCACAGTCATGGAGACTAACAAAAGGCTCTTTGTTCTTGTGCTTGCATCTGTACTGAAAAGGGAGGAACCAAGCCTCATGTAAAAAATGTGTACCCATCTCATCATATCTTCCTACATGAAAATGCAGAAGACTAAGGGGCCGATTCCGATCTCGGCCGGTAGTGCTCCGAATCGGATTCGGATTCACCGGATCCGATTCGGAGCCCTGTTTCCCGACCGAATCGTACGCGGGTCCGGCCGAGCGAGTACGATGCAAGCACCCGCGAAATCGCCGACCGACTCGAACGCGGCTTCAACACGCTCCGACCGACTCGCATGGACACGACTCGCACCGCGCTATGGAGACGTTTCCCGGCCGGGTAAGTACGATGCGCGCCGCGAGCAGTCCGACCGACTCGCGCCGTCCGGCTCGAAAAAGCTGTCGGAGCCGGACTTTGGGGGTCCGCGTCGGACCCCCTGTACGCGTAGGCGCGGGAGTCGCACACAGGGGGACCCATGGGTCCCCCTACCTGTGCATGTACGCCGCGATGCGCATGGACGCGTACCCGCTGTAGGGGCGCCCTTGTTCGCCTCGCACCCATTGAGTCAATGGGAGCCCGCATACGCGTTGTACGACAGGCTCCCATTGACTTCAATGGGAGTCCGACCGACTCAAGTCCGATAGCATGCATGCGCATCGTACTCGTTCGGTCGGACTGCTAGGGTCCGATTCGGTCGGAATTCTCTCCGGGTCCGGCTCGGTCGGAGAGATTTCCGGCCCGAATCGGAATCGGCCCCATAATGTGAAATGAAACGTGGAATTCGAAAGAGAAGTGTAACCATAAAATAACCAAATGGCAGAGTGAGTTTCACCAACCGAAAAGGGAACTTTTCCAAATGTTCTATATTAACCAAAGTGTAAATGACTTCTTTTCTAGACATTATATTTGCATGCATGTCAAAATATAAGGCATAAACAATTCAGTAGCATTTAAATAATTCCATGGCACCCTATTCGATTTTAAGACCTGCAGAGTCCAACTCAATTGCAAAATCGATCTCTGACTCTGGCCATGTAGAAACATAGACATGCCATTTTGTATTATATCAAATGAAAGTACAGATGAAACAACATTATTCATTGAATAAATATGAGTTGACAATGTGGTCATCCCATTTTCAATAACATTCAAAGCATTTTCCAAATTTTCCTTATCAATTTTCTCAAAGGTTCAGCAGCTTCTTGTTGAAAATGTTTCCAAATGCCATTATAACTGGCATACATAAAACATTTAAACTTAGGGGATCTGCGTCCCAACAGCAATTCTATATTATCAGAAAGGAGGGACAAATTGTGTTTAATTGCTGACAATGGTGAGTGTTCTAACCATTGCTGGCCCAGTTTCCCAACACTGTACATAGTGACAACCCAAGAATGTAGTGGCAGAGGTCTGGACTGTATACTTCAAATCCTGCAGAAGAGTTAAACAAACGAGCATTACAACCATTGGTATCAACTGGCCATAATAACCACCCATCTGAACCGGAAAGTGAAGAATTATATGTTCCATTCTGCACCATTTCATTAAGTTGTTCCTCTGTGAAATAAAAAAACTGTTGCCAGTTATGAAAGATTGCAGTAGAGGGAATGCTTGGGGTATTCAAATTTGTAATACTGCCAAGCCCAAGATTTGTATTCTGTTGTACTGTTTTGTTTAAAAAAACAATTTTGGGGTGGGATGAGAGCTCAGCCACCATTTCTGGAGCAGTACGATGAGGGAGATAGAGACTTATTAAAGAGAGGCTTGGGCTGCCTGAGCATCACTTTTTTGACGCTCCGGCGGGGCAAACCTCTCAATCATATCTTATGGGTTGATGCAAAGCCACTCTGCATGACATGGAATGGCCTTATAAATATGGAGTAAGACAAAGCAGTGCAAGCCGCTTCCTTGCCTCACTCTGCATCAAGGAGCATTTCATTGGCGTTGTGGTGGGTTTTCCCACGCAACACTCATGGATTTTGACACTGCCCCAGATTTACTTAATCAGGTAAACCTGGGGCAGCGGCAAAACCTTACACCTCCCCAGAGCAGGAGCAACGAGGAAAAATATTTGTATTTCTCATTCTCTTTGCCTCTTTCCATGTGTGCTGCATTCTTTAGCACACATGGAAAGAGAAAAACGCCTCTCGGTGATTGCTTTTGTACAGGAAGGTGCCCCATCCTGTACAAAAACAATCCTGTCTGCAATGGAGGCGCTAGGCAGCACATTGTGCGCCAGTGCAGGGGGAAGGAACATGAATGCACTGTATTTCATAAATATGGTGCATTCCTTCCCTTTCACATTGGCGTAGGGCAGTGCAGCAAGTAGACCTGTGGCGCTGCCCTACGGCAATTCCTCATAAATGAGGCCTATAGTGTCCATTTAACAGCCGAAAGAAGTCTGTAACAAATCCAATCCAAAGAAGGAGAAAAAATAGTGAAAGAAAAATTTAACAATAGGACCAGGGAGGAATCAGGTATATCAGTTTCAGTCGAAGGAATAGGCCACGCACACCACACAAGGAGGTATGCTAAGAGTTTGAAGAAAAATCATCAGTGTTGATGAAGTAAACAGAGGCAGTCATAGTAAAAGCTGGGACCTCATCATGTGAAGGAGATTCGCCAGATGCCTCCAAAGCCAGTTTACAATAAATAACATCATCGCAAGTAGCAGTAGAAAAAGGTAAAACTACGTCAGAAACACATCCTGTGTTGTCACCATCAAAATGTACAATTGGAAGTTCAGCATCTGAAGACCCCAGCCAGGAAGTATTAAGACTAAGGGCCTGATTCTGATGCAGGTTGGAAAGCTTCCCGACCGAATCGGTGTGGAAATGGTTTCCAACCCACTCGGATCGGGAGAGTCCGACCGACGGAGTACGATGCATCCGGATGCTTCCAGATACGATTTGGTTGGACTCCCATTGACTTCAATGGGAGCATATGTTCCTAACTGCATCATAATTGGGCCCTGGGTCGGGAAGACACATTCCCGATCCGATTTGGAAGGAGCAAATGCCATTAGGAGACCTTCCCAACTGCATCAGAATCAGGCCCTGGGTGGGAATGCTTTCCTAACCGCATCAGAATCAGGCCCTAAGACTAATTATTGCATGTAGAGCTATTTCTTGCAGGAAAGGAAGAGGTGATAGGGAACTACCCAGAAACTCTTGTGGCCTACTATTGAGGACTCGCCACATGGAGTAAATTGATAAAATCAATAAAAACGTGTGTTTTTTGTTTACAATCAGCAAGCAGTGGAAAAAATCACAGTTCAAGACCCCGGGACAAAAAGGAGAAGTACCAGTGCACAATAGGACTGGCCAAACTCTTTTTTATCTGCAATATTCTCCTCAACTAGATCCCCTTCCTTAGGACACCAGCCAGAAACCGCTGGCGCACCTTCAATTAATCTGTGGCAAATTGTTTAGAATTTAAATTCGAGTATTCATCTCGGAAGTCTTGTAATTCCCGGAAGACAGTGAAACGTTCATTGATGTCAAAGGGCATATCCTCTGCCACTGCCCCTGAGTTATCAAAATCTGATACAAACATTGAAACCTCAAATAACACCTCATACGGTGTCTTACCACCCAACATTCATCTGACCCCACTGGTGCATAAAAGCAGGCATCCGAATTCCTGTGCCCATACAACTACGGGCTACAGCAGAATACCCACTCTTCAATTTAATTCAGGCCTCCTCCAAATAGAGGGCCACCCATAATTCCAAAACTAGGCGAATGCTCCGTTTATGGAAGCCAGACCTTCCAGGCATTTGGGAAAGGGGGGGTTGGAAGAATCCTAGAGCACCACAGGCCTCACCCCAATCCAGCACCGAGTCAGCAGATAAATCCACCAGCTGTCTCAGTTCACTTACTCACCTCGCAATAAGCCCCCAACTGCACACCAGACTCCACACTGGGCAGAGCATTCGGCTTCGTCCTCCTCTCCCCCAAAATGCTTCCAAAACCTTCGAGTCCAACCCATTTGATAACAGCTCACCAGGAGTGATAGATCCGGAACATACAGGGTCCGAAGGAGAGGGGAGCAGTGGGAGGTAGAGGGTCTCCACAGACAACCTTCTCAGCCTGCGTCCGGGGTATGGGGTGAGCACGTCAACCATGCCTAGCTGGTCAAAATGACACTAACAGGGCCCGAGGAAGAGACATACTAAGAAGTCAATGACCTGATCCCAGCAATGGCCGCATTCAAGCCACAGGCTCCAGAGAACAAAGTCCCAATGACGGCTCCTCAAAGCCCCCCCCAAAAAAGCACAGCTTGCGGGCCCCATTGTGTCAGAAAGTCCCACCAAGTTGACTTATGCCACCTCAATCAGGCCTGACACCTAAAGTCCCAATGGGACCATTGACTCTTGCTGAGAAAACACTGCAAGCAAACTTAATCCCAGACATTTTTTCCCACTACAGGTTCCCAACAAAGGGTCCACACACGACTCTCCACACACCTACAGTATCCTTGTTAGAAGTGGCAATGCCCAAGAGTAGCGAACAGCCCACCAGGACCCACAAAAAAGAGCCCAAAGGTTCTCGACCCTTCCAGAAGAAGGGCGGGACCGGGAAATTTGGCCAAATTAGAGAAACCTCGTGCATGTGCAAAAACCTGAGGGGCACGTACATGTGAACGCAGACTTAACACCAAAGAAGTAAACATCCAACTCTCCTCACAGTCGCCTCGAGCCCATATAGGTCAAAAGGATACCTCAGCACCTGCTAAAACATCATGCTCTGAACAGAATAGCCTGCAGAGAACATACTGTCTCCGCTGTAGCAAGAATAGGGGGGAAAACCCATACTATGAATTACATTATTTTTAGTTTAAAAATCCCCGGTTGTCCCCAAAATTCAAATGTTCACTAAAAATTATTTTAGAAAATCCCCTATCATCCCCAAAAATTCAAGGCTCACTAAAATTAGTTTAAAAACCTCACCAATACCATTAAAAAGTCTATTGCCTCTGTCCAATCCCGATAGGAAAATTCACTTCCCAGTAAAAACATACAGCCCCCTGCAAAACCATATAGCAGGATCGCTTTACAGATGAAGCAGGAATGTTCCAATAAATTGCCTAACAAATGTATTTTTTTTCCAGGTTAACCTACCACCCACAGCTTTTACCCTACAGGTCAGAGATCGAACTGTAAGTGCACCAATGGTGCCGCAGCCCTCCATTCCTCTAATCAGGATTCACAAAAGACTTTCAAAAGACCAGTTGCTCATTTACTTCAGACTTCAATTGACTTTGTTCCTTCATTTTTGAGAGACACTCTTTCTGTTCCCCACCAAGACAGAACATACCCCTGGGCACCCAGAAAACAGCCACCAGACACCGAGGCACAGACAACAGCCATCCAACACCAGACCACAGACAGCAAACAACAAAAGACCGGCCCAGACAACAGACATCTCTCCTGAAGATGATCCTACATTCTACAAATGCTTCCTAAGTTACGTTCCCTTATAATTTTGTACATGCTCTCCTTAGCCCCTCTGAAACCAAAAATGTACATGATTTTGTAAGCTTTACTTCTACATTCTTGCGATGCATGCATAGAGACCTTTCTCATCTCACATACACCTACACTGAAACAGAAGCTAGTATTACTCACACACTGCACAGCACAATCCTACACAACACCTGGTACAAGCATATGTACGAGGTAGGCACACAAACTACAAACAGATCATGGTACATCTGTTCATTGATACCTCACGCTGTAGGCGCAGACAGACTTTATTTAGCGCAAGAGATAGCCCCTGAAAGAGCAAAATGCCTCGTCCATCTGTACCGCTCTAGGATCAAGGCAAATATCCAACCCAATAGAGGAGAACCCCATAGGACATTAGTAAACATCACCAGGTATGAGACCAACCCCACTGCACTATATCTCTTCACTGTAGGGGAGGACACTGTTTGGCCCTGGGACTTCGTAGAGAAAAGGTTCTTGGAGGTAGCACAACCACCACACCAGTGCACAAATACATCCGCACCTGCCTCCGTCTGCAGTCCCAAGGTGGCCCTTAACATCTTTGGGGCCACATTCTTTAAAGCTAAATGGATCCTGGACATGGAACTCCAGCGCAGAGCCACTCATCTCAATGAAGCGGGAGGAATGAGTCCCATGGGAGGGGGCCCAAATCCAGCATAGACACCCTGTGCCAGGAGATCTGGGATAATGAGATCAATAGGTACGCATGGTTGGATTGGACAGGGCAACCCCTAATTTTCTGGAAACTTACATTGTACTCCTTATGTTTTAGAAGCAAAGGAACCATGCCGTTGGACAGCAACAAAATTTGTGGCAGGATACTGCATGTTCCATACTTATAATGGGGCACCTCCACACTGATGGATATCTACTGTAAAGGCGGTGACCTTTCCTACACCCAGCCCGTCCCTGGATGGTGGGGCCTCTGCACCTTCGTGACCATACACACTTCAACCCTGGTCATCCCTGGAGAAGATTTGTCTGTCTGTTACAGAAGAAAAAAAAACTCTGGGCCTCATTATGATGTTGGTCGGAAAGCATTCCGACCGACTCCTTGTTGGAATCGTTTCCGACCGACTCGGGTTTGGGAACTCCGACCGTCAGATTACGATGTTTCCAAACACTGAGGGTCATTACGATGGCGGGCGGACAAAGTCCGCCCGCCACCGCAACGGCAAACGGGACCGCCTGCAAGAGGTGCGGCGGTCCCACCATGTGTATTAGGATGCCACCGCCACGGTGGCGGTGGCATCCCGTATTGTTCACATTGCGGTGGGCGGTGCCTGCCACACTGTGCATGGTTGGAAAGAGGTGTCCCATGTTTACCCCCACAGGCCCCAACCAGAGGCCTCCGGGTGAAGGGGGACCTGCTACTGGCCCCCAAAGTCAGTTTCCGACAGCCGTTTTGTGTTGGACCAACCGAATAGGAAAGGCTGTCCGAATCTGACATCATAATATGTCAGTCAAAAAAGCGGTCCATAGACCTGTACGATTCGGTTCTCACCGACTCGGAGTCTCCGAATGCCGGTCGGAACCGAGTCAGAAAGACCGAACGGTTACGTTTCCATCGTAATCGGTCGGTTGGAAATGTTTCCGAGTCAGTCAGAAACATAGGTTCCGACACAGGTTAGGGAAATCCGAATGCCGCTCAGAGCCTTTCTGACTGACATCGTAATGAGGCCCTCTGTTGCATCAGGCTCGAAGGAGAAGAACTGCTGAATATTTTGGCTGGGTTCACATCGAAGACATTCCTGAAGAATTCAGACTGTTCACAGAAGTTCAAGT
Source organism: Calotriton arnoldi (assembly GCA_963921515.1). Taxonomy (NCBI): domain Eukaryota; kingdom Metazoa; phylum Chordata; class Amphibia; order Caudata; family Salamandridae; genus Calotriton; species Calotriton arnoldi. Next base: position 21,319 of record CAWUFW010027060.1, on the reverse strand, counting down.
AAACAACAGAGGGTCAATACCCTTCTTCACCGTACAAACTAAAGCAAACGTCCACTGGTTACAAATAAACGCTATCAAGGAAGAACTGCGAGCAATCCGCCTTATGGTGATCCAACATCAGTACGTGTTGGACTTGATGACAGCGATGGACAGTGGGGTGTGTGCCTGTTGTACTTTTATCCCCGGAAATGACATGAACAATGGCACATTAGCCCGTGCCATCCAAGATCTGCATAATCTACAAGATGATATAAAGAAGGATGAAGATGCCGCGGAGCAGGACTGGATGCACGGTATCTTTTCGTGAATCCCCTAATGGGTGTCCAAGTTACTGGCATCCGTGATACCTATTCTCCTTGTTGTACTTCTGTCATGTGGTTTCCTACAAGTGGGGGTTTCTTGCTGTGAGGCAGAATATCGAGTTGGAAATATCGAGTGACATGAATATTGAGTCAAGAATATTGTGACAGCATTATATTGAGGTAAGTAATATCAATGTCAAAAATATCGAAAAATGGTTTAGTAATAAATATCGATGTTTAAAATATCAATGTTAAAAATATAGTAGTATACTATCGATTTTATTATTTATTTTTTTAAAGTATCATTTATAATTTTTTTAGTTTTTGTTATTTGTATTGTTTATTTTTATTTTATTAAAAATTGTTATATTTTTTTAAATATTAGAATACATGTTTTAGTGGCCGGATGTTTGGTTTATAGGGGAAAAGGGTAGGAGTAATTTAAAATATATATGTTATAATGTCCTAATTTTTTTATAATGTTCATTTGTTATATATTATGTTTTAGAAATGTGCACATTTTAGTCGAAGAATGTTGGGTTTATAGGGGATAAGGGTGGGGAGTAATTTATATAATGTGTTATTATTTAATAATCATTTATTTTAAATATTAAGGGGTCGATTCCGATCTTGGTCGGAAGGCCTCCGAATCGGATTCGGCAATACCGGATCCGAGTCGGAGGCTTTGTTTCCGACCGAGTCGTACAGAGGTCCGGACGCCCAAGTACGATGCGAATGAACGCGAAATCGCTGACCGAATCATTTCCGGTTCCGAACCGCTCCGTACGACTCATTCGCACTCGATTCGTACCGCGCAATGGAGACGTTTTACGACCGAGCCAGTACGATGCACGATCCGGACAGCCGGATCGAGTCAGAGCCTCCGACACGTAAACGCTCTGGGAAGCGGACTTCGGGGGTCCATGCCGGACCCCCCTTCACCCGTAGCCTTACGAGTCGGACACAGGGGGGACCCAAGGGTCCCCCTATACATGCATGTACTGTGCGGATGGCACCAACGCGTACCCACTACAGGGGGCACCCTTATGCGCAACGTACCCATTCAGTCAATGGGAGCCCATGTACGCGTCGTACGACCGGCTCCCATTGACTTCAATGGGAGTCCGACCGAACCGAGTCCGTCAGCATGCGGCTGCATCGTACTCACTCGCTTGGTGCCAAGGGGCACGAATCGGTCGGAAATCGCTCCGGGAAAGTGTCGGACGGAACGGTTTCCGACCAGGATCGGAATCGGACCCTAATTGTTATTAATAATAAATTTTTTAAATATAATTTTTAGTTGTTGGGTATTTTTGTTTTGATGGGTTTAGAGTAATTTTTATAATTAAATTAAATTGTAAAATTATATTTTTTTCAATTTTTGGGGCAAAGTTTAATTACATTTTCTTTTTAATGATTACAAAATAAATTATTATTTGTAAAATTTATAGATGTTTAGTAGTTGCATGTGGTGTTTTTATAATTTATTTTTGATTTTGGTATTTAATTTAAACAAACTTTAAAAATTTCATTAAAAAAATTAAATGTGTTTTAATTTATTGAAAAAATTAAAAAATATTTGTTCACAATTTTTATATTATTTCTAATTTTTTAAAATGCTTTCATCATATTTTCAAAATGTATTTTTTTATCATGATATTTTATAGGAGTTTTGAAATTTGATTTAGAATGTATTATAAATTAGTTTATATGTTTGAGAGTTAATTATTTATTGTTTTTTTCTATTTGTTTTTATTTCGTTTTTTATTTTTATGTCGATTTTAATATATAATAATTGTTTAGATTTATCCTGATTTTATTTAGGTAGGAGTAGAATTTTATTTCTGGTTCAGTGTCTAGCAATGTCCCTGAATTTATCTAATTTGGAGTTGGAATAGAAATTTTTTCTGGTTTAGTGTCCAGTACTTTCCCTGAATTTAGTTAGATTGGAGTTGTAATAGTAAGGTTTTTAGGGTTTACTGTTCTGTTTAGGTTAATAGTTTGTGTGTTTTTAAGTTTTAATATTTATTAAAAAAAAATATTTGTGTATTGTTAAATGTAATTATGCAATTATTTGTGTATTTATTTATTTTTAATTATATTTTTAGCTATTTTTAAAGGTGTAATTTAAAATATTTAGTCATACAAAATAAAGAGACATACGTTTTTATAAAACATAATGTGTACATGTTTATTATTGGTAGTTTTAATTACATTTCATTGTACATTTTTCAGAAAACAAAAAGTGTTTCCAAGTTTTATTACAAATAATAGTAGTAACAAAAATAATAGACATTTGTAAATCTTTGTTTTTTAGGTATGATTCTTTTGACATATTTGTTCTTTTTAATTTTTTGTAAAGCGTTTATATTTTAGCAGATATGCAATTATATTTCTCTTGAACTACATATACTTTTACATTTTTTTGGTTGCATATATTTTAAATACATGTTCAATAATTTTATTGAAATTATAAAATTATGCAATATATATTTTATAATGCAATTTTTTTTAAATAATATCAGTAATTTTTTAACACTTTTAAAGTATGTAGAAACTTTTTCAATTTTTTTATAAATCAATATTTGGTACACTTTTTCATTGGTATGCATTTGTACATCATGTAGATTTTTATAACATAATTCTCACATTTTTAAAATTTTATTTATTGCATTTTACAAATTAACACAATATATATTCAATATTATTTTTAATTTACATGTTTAAATTTTTCTAAAACAAATCATGTTTTTTTTTACTATTTTCTTTTTTTCCCTATTGTTTTCTATGGGGAAATAGTATTTTTTCAGTTTAATTAAGTAGCCATTTATTTGTTGACTTTCTTTGTTTTGTATTCTATCTATTTCGTTGTTTGGTTACTTTTGCAGCTGGAAGCTCGCGGTTGGGAGCTTCCTTTCTTGATTAAGGTAAGTATGTTTTCAATTCTTTTTAAGCTCATTTCAGGGAGGGGAGTTAGTAGATGTGTAGGTGGAATAAGTAGTGTGTTAGTTAGAGTTTTGTTTTGAAGTATGTTGTAGTTTTGGTAGTGTAGTGTTTGGTGTTTTTGTTGTGCTTTATAGGATAGTGTGTTAGATTGTTACTTAGATGTTTTTGGTAATGTTTTATGATTTATTGATTGGTGTATTTAATGTATGTGGGATTGTATTTGTTTTTGTGGGAGGGTGTTGTGTTTATTTGCAGGTTTTCATTCCCGATTTACAGTGAAGGTGAAGATGCTTTTTTTTTTTAAACGGAAATGTAATATAGTTTCATTGAAACTATTGATTTTACATACATTTCCCTTTATTTTTCGGTTTTCTTAGAGCATTCCTTATTTTAAACCATTTTTCCAGAGTTTGAGGGTCTGATTATAGAGAGAATTACGTTGTTGGAACCCTTTTTTATAGTTGTATTTTTTCATTTTTGGGGGATTTTTGTTTTTATATGGAATGGATTTGGATCAACTTTGTTTGGGAAATCTACTTGTTTGAGGATGATCTACTACAACAAAACTGTAAGTTATTTTTGATTATTTTAATATGGGTGGGAAATGTTAATTTTTGTGATATGTTTTTCTGTTTTATATTTTTAATTTTAATAATTTTATTATGTCATATGTTATTGTACATTTACAGCATATATATTATGACATATTATTGTAGTATTAGGTCATATTTTAAAAAATATGACATAATAATATTTATTACATTTAAAACAAAGTAATAGTTTTTGGTTGGTGTATTTGGATTATTGTACTAGGTAGTGCTTGTACTGCAAAAATAAGAGCTATCCAGATTTTGCAATGATATTCTAGTCCTTGAATGTTTGGATATAATCTAGTTTTGTATTGTAGGTGCTCGTACATTGTTTTGGTTTGTTTACTAAGTTTAGGACCTATTTTAGGGGTCATGTTGATGACGCCACGACCACCAACAGGCTGTAGGTTGCGGTCTCACTGCCATCGGAAGGCCATTCCCCGCCCGCCACATTACAATGGCTGGCTGTTCCATGGTCGTCGAAAAACTCCGACCGCCACGCATCTGACGGGCTCCTTAAGCGCATCGGTGCGGCGGAGGGCCTTTCAATCCGTGCATTGGTGGCGGTGCCTACCAGGTACCACCGTAGGGATTAGGATGTCCTTCCCCGCCAGCCTATCCATGGCTGTTCACCTGCCATGAAAAGGCTGGCAGGGGTGGACATTTGGGGCCCGTAGAGGGCCCCTCTTTTGCCTGGCACATTTCTTTGGGTGTTGGGGGGCACCTATGTTGCCCCCTACATATCCCTGAACCAAGTGACATGCACCGCATGGTGCCTGTCACATAGTATGGGGATATGTAAAACATCCCAACTCAAACACACTAGCCCTAGTGATTAGCCAGGGAGGGGAACCAGAGGCACAGGGCCTAGGGGCTAGCCAGCCTCCACCCGATAATGTAAACACAAAACGAGGCTGCCCCTAGTTAGGATTTCTACAGGTTTATAGAGATGCAACCACATTGGGGGCATCTCACAAAAAGTGAAGGACTGGCCTCACACACCACCAGGTGTCATGCTTCATCATCGGCTGTCCTCGCCCTCTAAAAACTTGGTTTGATAGAGGGCGGGCATACACCTGGAGACAGGGATGCACTTCTAAACTAAGTGGGGGCCCGTGACTAGTGAAGGTGATCTAAAAACCATTACAGTTGCCTCAAAGGCAGGCTTTTATTTAGTTAGGCAACTGTATAGTATTAAAATTAAAGTGACCGGTGATGCGGGAACTAATCATCCCTTCACCGTAAGGAGTGTGGTCAACATGTTTCTGCTTGCGGTCCCCGGAGGGTACATAGCATTCTTCAGGACCATAAAACTAAAGGGCTCCGTCTTTATGTAAATATTGGAAATAAAGACCAACCACTATGGGGGGTGTGTGCGGAATCACTATCCACGTTGGAGATCGTGCATCTGTTTGGGTTCCTGTAGAAAAATATAAACACAAACAAGGTTGCGAATATCTGTTTGTTATATTGCATAGTAGCGTTCATCACCACACAATATCAGCGCGCGTGGTGTTCACTAAGTGCAGAAACACGTGTCACTCATACGTGTCTTGGCATTTCATGACGAAGAGAGAAAATTTCCCTCTACACTTACCCTGGGCGATTACCCTACTTGCTCCATGGGAGGACGAGTGGGGAAAGCCCTACTTTGGCAATCCTGTAAACAAACGGAAAAAACGGGAAAGAAAAGTGTTCTTAGAACCTGTTAATGGTGCATCAGGTCCATGATATCGGTTATAACATAAAAAACCAAGCCTTTCTGGAAAAGAAGGGTTTTTTGTAAATATACTGTAATAACAATGAGGACTGTTAGAGTTATTTGTAGAGCCATGGCACTGACTGGAAAAAAGCATTTTAAGAGAATGCATTGAATTCAAATACCTGTATTTGCGCGATTAAAACCCGCACTCACATCCATGCATACACCTTCATACTCTTACTCTATCGTAGTGCGCTTTCCGCAGTGTTTCCTACAACCGTCCGCTTCGCCGCCCCGCTGGTGAATGGTAGGTTTAGGGAGCGGTCTTAAATAGTGCTCCTAACGGGGATAATTGGTATCAATCATGAGCGCGTTGCGAGCACCTGGAAGGCTTCCGGTGTCTCCGTACTCGGCGCCTGGTTGCCTGGAAAGGGGCGTGACCCACGTGCCTATGATGAGGGCTGCCTTAATTCTATCATTGTAGGCGTCAAGATTGCTGCGGCTATATGGTAATGCTTATATGCTCACCGTGAGTAGAGGAACGAATGTCTATCTCTACCTCATCTCCGGCCTAGCGCATGCGCTGTCATTGCCTAATTCTGTCCTTGCAAATATATGCATTGTTTACGCCTACCGATGCGCGTAGCATCATAACCAATTCATCGCATGCATGTCTGTCTCCCCTAGGGAATCCCTAGCATATGCTCAATGACTATCGGTCAAAACGCGGGAGGGTTCCCTGCTCCATTGTTGGTCTAGATATATTAAAAATATATTAAGAAGCGAGCGCAGAGTTGGATCATAAATCCGAGGTTAGCCTGTTATCGCCTCATGATGGTGTTTCCAGAATTTAAAAAGTAGAGGGAGAAAAGCCAGAAACTAGGCATGCTCTCTGATAATGTTATGCGCTTGCGTGAGGCTATAAGGGTGTGCGTATAACTGGGATCATGGTGTTACGGTATGCATGATATACACTGATTGTTTCTAAAAGGAAAAATGATTTGTTCCTTGTTATCAACGGAAGTCTATTGTACCATCTGTAGCCATGGTATTTCATCGTTTAAGCCTGTGTCCCATGACCGCAAGCGGTACACCCACCGTTGTTCCCTCACATGCAGCATTCTGCTAATGTCTGTTTTCTGTTTCTTCATGACTTCCAATACTACCCACTTTAAGTCAGATTCTTGTGGTTCAGATCTTGGAAGTGTTTTGTCAGTTTAGTGTTTGACTTTTTGCACCGAATGGTGCTGCGGTGTTCACTAATCCGTGTCTTGACTTTCCTTGTGGTCATTCCTACGTACATTAAATGGATACTGAATTCTTTTAATCTCCATGGGTTGTTGGTGCCAATGTCTACTTCTTTTGTGGCCGAGGTCAAAGGGCAGCACACGCAGTTGCCACATGGGTAGTGGCCTGTAGGTCTCGGCTGGCTCCAGAGGGTGTTTAGGCACTCCGTTTTGTCATGCATGGTTTTTGAGTGTACCAGATCATCCCTAAGATTCCGGCTCCTTTTGAAAGCAAACAGGGGGGGATCCCAAAGCCGTTGTCCACTGTTCAAGATTGGCCATTTCTTCTTAATTATGTTTTGGATTTTATTCGACACTGGTGTGTATGTAGTTACGCACACCATGTGTTCTGATTTCTCTTTTTGTATGGTGTCCAGCAGTGCATCCCGGTTATTGTTCCTGGCCCTCTTCTTGGCTTTTTTGATCATTTTTTTAGGGTAGTGTCTAGCCAGGAGTTTGGTCTTCAGATGTTCTGCCTGTTCTTTAAATGTTTCCAGTTCTGAGCAGTTTCTCCGGATTCTGAGGAATTGTCCCACAGGCAGATTTTGGCGAAGGGCTTTAGGGTGGTAGCTTTCATATAATAGTAAGCTATTCCTATCCGTGGGTTTGATGTGTACTTTTGTCGAAATACCCTCGGTAGTCAGGGTGATGTCCAGATCAAGGAATATAGCATGGTCTTTTTCAATGGTGTGGGTAAAGTTAAGGTGTATATCCTTGCTGTTGACCCACTCAACAAAAGCTGTGGCTTCCTCCGGTGTTCCATGCCATACGATGAAGATGTCAGCTATGTATCGCTTCCATGTTTTCATCTGATGGGCGAAGGGGTTGCTGGGGTTAGAGATATGGTCTTCCTCATATTGATGGACGTAAAGGCACGCCATGCTCGGCGCAAAGGTGCTGCCCATGGACGTGCCCTTGATCTGGTGGTATAGGACATCCTCAAACTCGAAATAATTCTCGGTGAGGGCCATCTCTGCGCATCCCTGTTTGACATTGCAGCCGGTGCTGCAGCCAGCAGTACCCACCACAATATAAAAGGTGGCCAATGCGACCACCGTGTAGACGGGTGATCCCAAATATGATACGATGGCAGATGGACTGAAGTCCGTGCCCATCGCAATGACCCCCTTAGTTACAAATTGGTCTAATATTAGGGGCTGATTATGACTTTGGCTGCCCAAATGGTGCAAAACCACTGCCGTGCTGGCGCAAGGTCGTCCGCCGTATTACGAGTTGCGCCTGCAGATTCGCTACCACCGGCTCGGCTGTTCAGCCAGTGGTCTTGCGCCAGCCTTGCGGTTGGGAAACACATTGTTGGTTCACTGCCGGGCACCTCCTGCAGGGCAAGCCCGACTGCTGAGCGTATTATGGCTAGAAAAAGACATCGACGGGTCAGTAGTGGCACATACCAATAGGCGGTCCTGCGTCATCTTCCAAAGTCAATGTCATAAGCAACAAATCACAACATAATTTCAAATTTGAAATAACCAACATCCATTGGCTGGTTCAAACACCTCATCCACATGAAGTAACGTAACAAACTGACAGGTTTTTCAGCCTATAAAACAGCCACAAAATATAGACCATTATCCCCTTTGAAGATTGCAGAAATGCCATTATTTTCCATCCTACTTATTACCATTACCTTGTACACAAATTTTGCATCACCCGCAAACCACCTGTGTCACTACATTGTCCCCATTGCAGCACGCTAAAACCCGTACATCATATGACCCTTTTTTTGTTCATATTACATTTGATAATTTACCCCCACCACCATGCCTCCCAAAAAACCTGCATTCAGCACACAGGAGCTCACTATCATGGTGGATGAAATCAGCAGAGTAGAGGCCCAGCTCTTTGGAACCCAAGTCCTAACTACTCCTCCACACGTAAACAGGAAATGTGGACTAGGATAGTCAACAAAGTGAATGGTGTCAGCAACACCCTCCACACACAGGGAGACATCAAGAAGAGGTGGAATGACCTTAAGTCCTGCTTCAAGAACAAATACACCAACTGCCACAAGGAGGCCCAGAGGTCTGGCTTTGGCCCTCCTAGAGCACCTCTACAACTACAGCCCTGGGAGGAGAAGTTTTTGGAACTCTTACACACTGAGGGTATGACTGGAATACCTGGCAGACTCGACATTGGTAAATGACCACAATACAAATGTCCCGAGTACGCATGAATGGGTCTGTTAACAACACTGCCCTCCTTAATCGACCCTTACAATATGCAATACTGAAACTATTGTCCAAAAATATTCTTTTTGTGGCCATGTAAATACGGGCAAATTACTCACCATACACAGAAATGCATGCCCAACCACATTTGCAAATGCAGTCTGTAAGTGCAGCCCCATCTCAACTTTTTGTGCACAAGCCACTTTAAGACTTACCAATGACCAGATGTATGGTCAGTTAGAAATGCATTTCCACAACAATAGTTGCCACTGTACATACAATACAGTAAGTGTAACAGTGTGGAAAATGCAATCTAACATAACTCTCCGGAGGGCATTCAAATCCTGCATACAATATGGGCTGTAGCTGAGACACTGCTCAGGAACATATAGAAGCTCGGAATCACAGAAATTACACCTGTAGCAGCACCCTAAGTGGACGTCCTGTGGATCCAAACTTCAATATGTTTCTGAACAGTGTCTCTGCAACAGCCCTTAACTTATGTGGGAGTAACATGAGTTGTAGTCATGTCAGAGATATCCGCATTGGGATGTGTGTGTGTCACGATTAGTAAAGCTATAGTATTCCACACATCTCTGAACTTCACCTGAAGAGGCAGTAATTTGGCATCCAATAATAACACACCCTCAATACACCCTGGGACATAGGTAAGAAGACACACACTTTCAATGTTTGCTGCACACTTCACACCAAATACAATATAAAAAAACAATAAGAAACGTGTAAAAGTGTCACAAATGACTATTTTTCAATACAGTGTTAGTGGGATTCCAAAAGAAAAATGAAGAAAGGAAAAGACTAAAATATTGCAAAAAATACCGAAATATAAACAGGTCTGTCAGTGCATCAGGCAGATGATCCTTCCACAAACCCACCCTTACAGAAACAAAGCATGCATGGAAATGGAGAGCCCCATATATCCTGACTCACTAACAGACCCTGTATCCCTGCGTGCATATATACAACTCAAACATCCCACATGTTCCAGTATGTGTGTCATCTACATTTTTGCACCAAGGAGTGAGAGATACATACAATACCGGCAATTGTACCATCAAATATCTGTGCATGTCCAAAACTCTCTAGAATCACAGACACAATTAAAGGTGGTAGTGCCTCAGCAATATGTCAAACGTGGAACAATGTTGACATCTCAGAATATATGCACACCAATTGCCTGTTGAATCTCGAAACAACTCAACAACTACGAAGTCCAGTGACTTGATTGTCATTAAGCGTCACAAATAAATGTTGCTCACAGTAGTCAGCACAAAAATGAACCTCAGACAGATAGGTATCCAAATCTTGTATCAGGACAATGATAAAGGAACGTGGATTGAGCAGATTATCCTCCCCCCTTCGACAGATTGTCCAGTGAACCAGAATTGTTTGCCAAAACGTCTGTCATTTTACTTGCACAAAATGAGTTCCAACATATTTCTGTAACCATTTTGACATGGAAAGTAAATAAATGCCAAATATGTCATAATCCCGGACTTCATGAAAAACCCATGGTTCCATTAGCGACTAAAAGTGCCAGAGACTGCAATCCTGAATCAGATGCAGATACCATAAGAGGTTCTACTGCTCATGATCCTGATCTCCAGCCAATCCTGGGATAGGTGACAATTGACCTCCAAACAGTTCATTCGACCACCCAACCAGGCTGCCATGTTTCGATACATGTTCTCCAGGTAACACCAGTGGCTCCAACCTCACATGATGGAGCAATCGCAAGCCAGTGCGACAATTACAAAAATGGGTTAGTAATGGACTTAGTAGCAGCACCAAATCTGGGGCTCCCGAGGTAGGTGAACATAATCAAAGATCCAATTCCCTATGAAAGGAAAACCATAGACAGTGGAACATGGGCTGCTTGCATCTAAACCAGGCAGGTAAAAATTTCAGGGACTAATGATGCTCCAGTTCTCTGAAAATCATGATGCCGAATATCTGCCCCATCCTGTCGCAACAGAATTGAAGAACCTGTTCCTCAAGGTGGTACATAGACAGAGCATCCACAGTTGAACAGTTGAAATTTGAACCGGAGACCCTTCTTTAGGAACAGCCACAACATGGACAGACCAAACACATTGTCAACTCTCGAAGGAATGAAACTCTGAACCAACACAAACACAGTGAATAAGTACTGGCCATATCCTGAACTGATAATATATGTTAAAAAAGCATATTCATTAGGTCTAAGAAGTCAGAACACTGATGTTCCATATCTGCAAACTTCATAATGGATGACTGTGTACAACAATGACTGTTTCAATACACATTCATAACACCTGCATAACGAAGGTCTTGCGACCAGATAAGAGAGTTACATTATGTTTAAACAATCATTCACTCAGACCTACTAGCTTAACGGAAACGCGTTTGCCAATTAGGAATAGAAGGTCACGAGAAACTCCCTATCATCCCGTGTGGAGACTGTTTGAACATCAGATGAGCAGGGGCAGCATCAAGACCGAGGTCATTCACAACCGCATACCATATTTGCTTGAAGTACAAGGCAGTCCAACATTAGCCATTGGAAGAGCATATTGCAAATGTTAAAGTAGCGTAGTGCAGCAACATATGATCATTAAATGAGAAACAAGGCCCACAACAATTGCTAGCCTGGTGATTCCGGAAATTTCAACAAACAGATGACAATTAGTCTTCAAATACAACAGTGTCCAAAACATACTTTAATTCATTACTTATGTAACAGGTAGGGTGAAGGGGAAATAATGTGTTAGACAACCTAGGATCAACACAAGGATTCAGACATACTGGTACATGCATCATGCACACTAGAATTGGTCTTACAAAAGACAATGTGTGTCAACTACAAGGCAAACTGAATGTCTGCTACATGCACATCAAAATGCCCCATATGTCACAATGCAGAGCATGGGAAATGTGTCATCTAACATGGCACACAATGGGATGATGTATGTCATTACAAATGCCACTACTGTAGAATTCACGCTGAGCCAAAGATGTATGACATTGAGTCAGAGACTTCTCAACAGGGTTAGCAGTAAATCTATTGAATGCCATCTAATCAGATACGTGGCAATGAAAAGCATTGATAGTCAATAGGATGCAAACAACAACTGACAGGCTTGTACAACTTATGTCTATCTCCATCTGCATGATATGTGTCAAAATATATGCCAGGCAAGTAACCACATTCCATTTTGCGTTATGCATCCCAACAATGGAAAAATCTATTACCCATGGGGATGAGTTCCAGCTCCAAAAAGACACCTGGAGACTGACAAAACAAAAATATCTGCACATGGTTGGACTCTTCCAGAACAAGGCAGATGTGTACAACATGCTCACATTCATCTAGGCAAATATGTGAAATTACAAATCCACACTCTGCAATGTGTAGGATGTCCATCATTCATTAGCCAAGATCTAGTGCAGTACACCATATATGTCATACACCACAGTGTGACATTACATGTGAACTCTATGATTTGTCACTATGCACGATCAAGTCTGGTTAGCATTGATCAACAATTGCTAATGGCAAACAGCATGCCAATCTCATACAGATTAATTAATGTCTGTACTTGAGTTGACGAACAGAGTGGAATGTCAACATGCAAATGTGTTACCTATGTGTGCCCTGGAGGCATGACCCTGTTAACTCCTAATGTTTAAAATGACAATAGATGATATACCAACAGGGAAAGAATCAGGATACATCTGACCATTGTGTAAAACCATGTATATAGTCCCACATTGATCCTGTGCCCAAAACGTTTTCAGTACTCAGGGACTTCCAGAAGGTCAATCACTCAATAGACAGTAAACTGACAAGTGAACCAAATGATATCCACACCTGTTGACAATAAGAAACTGTTCAGCCTCTCAATTTGTCAACCTATGACATGTCTCTGACAAGAAATATGTGCCTCAATCATGATCAAGGCATCCAAAATCACTACAATGATGTCAGGTCCTAAGTTAACACTACTAACTCACTACAACAATATCTCTCAAAAGAAAAGGACATAGATCAGGACATATGTTTGGTGTCAAATAAATGAGAGAACAGTTGTTCCTAAATAAATTACATGTAAAATATTATGTACTTAGCTAAAAAAAATGTGCATGTCTTTAAGAAGCCTTGATTCAAGTTTCACATAAGGCAAAATCATTAGGTGTGTCCCATCATTTCAGGGAGCGACCTGCAGTTTCAGATGGAAAATACACTTTGACATAACTCACTAAAGTCAATGGAATGAGGACTGAATATGTTGTATAAGTTGCACAAATGCTGGTGAAATATGCTGTGGCAGTAACCCCTTGTAATTCACACATCAAAGCTGTAAGGTAGTATATGTCCACCCTCAGACACCAATGTCATTAAACCTAACAGTTGTGTTATCTTTCACAGATGATCCCACTCCTGCTGCTCTTCAGAGCCAAGCCAGAGAGAAGGCTCAAACAACAGAACCAGAAGACTCCCAAGAAGCCCTCAGTGATGACCCTGAATTTTGTAGATATTGATGATGACAATACTCCTAGTACTTCCTGGCAGCTCAATCAGACAGACTCAGTTGGTCTCATCGGGCCCACACCTCTAATCACCACAGCTGGTACATCAACATCAACAACCAGTGCCCTTAGCACAGGCAGGCCCATACTTAGCTCCCCAGTACCACATCCTCTGGTGGGTACCATCACCACAGACACTGAGGAGGCTGAACAGAGTGGCAGTAGGGAGTCCTGTGCAAGGGCAATGACCACTGTATCCAGAAGTGGTGTTAGGAGAATTGTGCCCAACCCATTGGAGGCCACTGAGGAGGCTGACATCCAGCCTGCTGAACAAATGGACTCAGTTGGTGTCACTTGGGCCCCACCTCCAACCACCACAGCTGGTGCATCATGAGCCACAACCAGTGCCTCTAGTACAGGTGGGCCAATACCTTGCCCTCCAATTCTGCCTCCTCAAGTGGCTAACACCACCGCACACACTTAGAAGGCTAGACCTAGCAGCAATAGGTAGTCCTGTGCAAGGGCAGCGGCCAGTGGTGCCAGACGTGGTGGAAGGAGACCTGTGTTGCACCCATCAGAGGCCACTGACAATCTGAACACCCTTGTACAAGTCATGGGTTTTTACCATGACTGCCATAGTGCGTTGGGCCAGGTAGAGTCTATCCTGAAGGAAATGACAGAGCTGCACCAGTCCAGCAACCAGAGGCTGGAGGCCAATCAACAAGAAATATCTGGGTTGCGCACAAAGGTGGCCTCTCTGGTCAGTGTCCTGCGTGACAACAATGCCAACTTCTGCTGGGCTTTCCTATCCACATCAACCACACCCTCTGGTCCAAGCACATTGCAGCCCTCACCATCAGCCAGAGGATGTGATGGCCTGTAAGAAGAGTATTTTTAACAACAAGGGAACCGAAAAGGCAGTACGCAAGGGACCTTCGGTGTGTAAGCAATTTCTAAAGACAGTGGTCCCTAGACAGTTACAAATTTAAAGCAGAAAATAAACATATACTAAATAGACTATATGTTCTTTGTCCAGCCGGACAGACTTTTAATATTTAAATAAGTGCATAGAAGGAGATTCATGTACAAATACAAGTGGGACACAACCTGCGTCCAACTCACAACCATAGACAGACAACATAAATTGGGGAGGGTTTTCAGGCAAGGGGAATGCGTCTGCATATCATAGAATTAACAGACTTCAATTGCATGAGAATACCATTGCACAATATAATTCACAATATTTAAATGCATATGGTATACAGGGTGTCGACGACGTTTCGATCCCTAGGGGGATTACATGGGATCATCTTCAGGACATAAGAGATTTGCATGCCTGTGTACGAGCAATTCTAGACATTAAATTCATGTCTTGATACATTAAGCAATTGTTTATATGTACAAACGGGAAAAATAGGAGGGAAAAAAGGGGAAAAAGAAATGAGAAAGGAAGTAATGGTGTGGGCAACGACAGACCATCCAAGTAATAAGTGAATCGGGTGCTTATGGCCGTGCATGATATGCTAGCTCGTGAGAGGAGCTATGAAGGAAGACGGAAGCTAAATACTATTGAATTAAAAGACAAGTGGCGATCAAGGCGTGAACTAGAAAACGGTTGTGACTGCTAGTTTAGGCCGTGAGGTAAACGTTTGTGTGGCTAAAAATTGGAAGGTAACGCGGGCTGCGGTGCTTTACCAGAATTATCACGAAGGATTGCGGCACACGTTGCGGTAGCTATCCATGAATCCGAGTTAGGCGACTTGAATAGGTATCCTGTAAACAAGGAGGTACGTGTAATTACTACGTTTAAGGTTAACGGACCCTAGTGGCAGCGGAGGTTTGTGGTGGCGGTCCTTACCAGCGAGTTAAGATTGCTCCAAGAGGCCGGGACCGCGGGAATGGCGAGAACGATGGAAATATTCAACGTGGCGGGTAGGGATGACCGTCACGGAGGGGTTCGGGAGTTAATCAGGTTTGGCGATCCACGTGGCGGGTTAGATTGACCGTCACGGAGGACCTGTGAAGGAATGGGAAAAGCCGTCAGCCCGGAGGACTATACAGAGGCTACCAGGCAAGGGTGGCCGCGTGAGCCATAACTACACACTTACTGAGTTATCCTTGGGTCCAGTCCATACAGCGCGGTACCGTCTGGTGAATCAGTGCTCGATGTGAAGTGAGCTGGCGGTTCGGGTCTACACTAGTGACTGTAGCAGTCACGTGATCTAAGTCATGTGATAGCCTGAAGAATGCAATGAAGTGAAAGGGGAATCATGGCGGCCATCTTAGTCTAGTGTTAGAGTACACATAGGGCCCGATTCTGATGCGGGTTGGAAAAGCTTCCCGACCGAGGGCCTGATTCTGATGCGGTTAGGAAGGCCTCCTAACGGCATTTGCTCCTTCCAAATCGGATCGGGAACGTGTCTTCCCGACCGAGGGCCCAATTCTGATGCGGTTAGGAACAAATGTTCCCATTGAAGTCAATAGGAAAAGCAACCAAATCGTATCTGGAAGCATCCGGATGCATCCTACTCCGCCGGTCGGACTTTCCCGATCCGAGTGGGTCGGACACCATTTCCCAACCGATTCGGTCGGGAAGCTTTTCCAACCCACATCAGAATCGGCCCCTTAATGGTAGGATAGAGGTTCAGACAGTGGAGCTAGAAAACAGTGTCTAGTGAGAACGAAAGTTTAAAAACATGGAGCTAATAAAGGTACACACAGTAAAATTAAAAACAGTTTCATCAAGGAGAATTATTTACATGAGTCATTACATAATTGAATGAAGGGCAACAGCAGTTACATTGCGATACATATACAATTTCACAGAAGAGACGTCCAGTCCTCGAGGCGGTTTAAACCATTGCGGATACTGTTAGTTTTTAGTATCCATTTTAGTTCTTCTTTATTTAGCAGTTGGTTAATGTCAGCCCCTCTAGGGGAGGTCGGATTGCAGTAATGATAGTCCATTTGAAATCAGTTTCAGTGTGCCCAGATGCCATGAAATGGTCCACCAGTGGAGCGTTCGCGGTCTTGCACCGGATTCTGCTTTGGTGTTGGCAGATCCGTATTCTTGCTTTTTGTGAGGTCTGGCCAACATATATTTTCATGCAAGGGCAAAAGATCGCATAGATAACATTGGCAGTATTGCAATTTGTAAAGTGTCTCCTTTCAAACATTATTTGCTCATATACAAACTCCTTGCCTTCAATAGTAGTTTCACACACACTGCATTCACTGCATTTGGCATGGCCAGCAAGGCGTGGGAGTCCCCATAAGTCATTCAGAGTGCCCTTTTGTTCAGTAGATGGAAGTGCAGCTCGTACCAGGTGATCTTTAATATTTGTAGACTTTTTGAAGGCAAAAATGGGGCGTTCAAGATTTAATACACCCTCATTTATAACCTTCCAATGTTTCGTTACACTTTTTCGTATGGCATGGCACACAGGTGAAAAAGTTGTGACACAGACCAGCCGGTCCTGTGGTTTCTTGGTTTTGGGTTCCAGCAGAACATCCCTGGGACAGTACCAAGCCCTTTTCAGTGAGCACCGAACCAGTTTGCGTGGATAACCTCGGTTACATAACTTGTCGCTTAAAGTTTTTGCTTCATTAAAGTAATCTACCTTTTGATAACAGTTCCTTCTTATACGAAGGAACTGAGAGTAAGGCAGTGAGTCGCGGAGGGCGCAGGGGTGGTGGCTCTTGTAGCTAAGCAGTGTGTTGTGCTCAGTGGGTTTTCTATACAGACTGGTTATCAATTGCCCTTCTTGGTGTTGAATTTTCAGATCAAGAAAAGGAATTGTGTGCTTACTCTCAGTTAGGGTAAATTTGAGTCCACTGCAGTTAGTGTTAAGCCAATGAAGCAGTTGCATCAATGATTCGTGTGCATCATTCCAGATCATGAATATGTCATCTATATACCGCTTCCACAGGGCGATGCCACTGTGGAAGGGGTTTTCTGGATTGAGGATGCATCTCGTTTCTAGATCGTCCATAAACAGGATCGCTAAGTTGGGAGCAAAAAGTGCTCCCATTGATGTTCCCCTGACTTGGCCATAATACTGGTCATTAAAGAGGAAGAAATTCTTGGTCAGACAGATCTCTAGGAGCTGTAGTATAAACAATGTGGGTACAGCATGTGGACGGGGACGTTTTTCCAGTACCCGTTCAATGAGGAGCATCGAGTCAGTTTGAGGAATGTTGGTGTAAAGTGACTCCACATCCAGCGTACAAAATTGTGCTGGATGTGGGGTCAAATGGGTATTCCTCAATAAGATTAATCATGGCCATGCTGTCACGTATGTAACATTCAGTAGTAGGCACAAATTCTTTAATGAAAATGGTCAATGTATTGGCCCAATGGTTCCAAAATGGAACCGCACCCTGAAACAATGGGGCGGCCCGGTGGTGTTTCTAAATTTTTGTGAATTTTGGGCAAGGTGTATATCACGGGTATTCTTGGTGATTTAGTATTCAAGAATAGGTGTTCTTTTTTGCTGAGGAATCCAGCCTCTAAGCCTTCATTAGTGACCTGGACGATTAATTTCTGTATTTCTTTAGTAGGGTTGCAGGGGAGTCTGCAATAGTGATCAGTGTTATTAAGTTGTCTAAGTATCTCATTCTTGTATTTTTCTGCGTCCTGAATGACAATCCCGCCCCCCTTGTCAGCAGGTTTAATGACTAGGGCACTATTTGATTTCAGTGTGGAAAGGGCTTTCTTCTCCTCAAGCGAGATATTGTAGGGTATGAAGGTTCTTTGACCTTCCAAG
Organism: Calotriton arnoldi; assembly: GCA_963921515.1. NCBI lineage: Eukaryota > Metazoa > Chordata > Amphibia > Caudata > Salamandridae > Calotriton > Calotriton arnoldi. The sequence continues at coordinate 3,011 of CAWUFW010027060.1, read as the reverse complement.
GTTGTCACATCATTGAGGACCAATTTCTCGAAGGTGAGGATTTCGCCAGAGACCATGCCCGCTGCTGGCGAAAAAGTGGAAGGTGGTCTAAAAGGAATATTGGTATTCCTGACTGGTGCGGGATTGAGAAGAAAATAGCTGTGTAGTCTTATTTTCCTGAAGAACCTAAGGAGTTCAGTTTGTACATCAAGGAAATTTGGTCGAACAGTGGGTACAAATGAGAGGCCCTTATTCAGTAAGGATTGTTCATATGTCAAAAGTTGGTAGTCAGTGAGGTTAAAAATTGGAAGTGTCGGACCAGTAGATGTAGTCACAGTTAAAGTGGGAATGGATGCGGGCTCAGTTACCTTCCACATTGGCATCGCCCTGTGGAAGCGGTATATAGATGACATATTCATGAACTGGAATGATTCACACGAATCATTGATGCAACTGCTTCATTGGCTTAACAATAACTGCAGTGGACTCAAATTTACCCTATCTGAGAGCACACAATTCCTTTTCTTGATCTGAAAATTCAACACCAAGAAGGGCAATTGATAACCAGTCTGTATAGAAAACCCACTGAGCGCAACACACTGCTTAGCTACAAGAACCACCACCCCCGCGCCCTCCGCGACTCACTGCCTTACTCTCAGTTCCTTCGTATAAGAAGGAACTGTTATCAAAAGGTAGATTACTTTAATGAAGCAAAAACTTTAAGCGACAAGTTATGTAACCGAGGTTATCCACGCAAACTGGTTCGTCGCTCACTGAAAAGGGCTTGGTTCTGACCCAGGGATGTTCTGCTGGAACCCAAAACCAAGAAACCACTGGCCCGGCTGGTCTGTGTCACAACTTTTTCACCTGTGTCCCATGCCATACGAAAAAGTGTAACGAAACATTGGAAGGTTATAAATGCGGGTGTATTAAATCTTGAACGCCCCATTTTTGCCTTCAAAATGTCTACAAATATTAAAGATCACCTGGTACGAGCTGCACTACCATCGACTGAACAAAAGGGCACTCTGAATGACTTATGGGGACTCCCACGCCTTGCTGGCCATGCCAAATGCGGTGAATGTAGTGTGTGTGAAACCACTATTGAAGGCAAAGAGTTTGTATATGAGCAAATAAAGTTTGAAAGGAGACACTTTACAAATTGCAATACTGCCAATGTTATCTATGCGATCTTTTGCCCTTGCATGAAAATATATGTTGGCTAGACCTCACAAAAAGCAAGACTACGGATCTGCCAACACCGAAGCAGAATCCGGTGCAAGACCCCGAACGCTCCACTGGTGGACCATTTCATGGCATCTGGGCACACTGAAACTGATTTCAAATGGACTATCATTACTGCAATCCGACCTCCCCCTAGAGGGGCTGACATTAACCAACTGCTAAATAAAGAAGAACTAAAATGGATACTAAAAACTATCAGTATCCGCAATGGTTTAAACCGCCTCGAGGACTGGACGTCTCTTCTGTGAAATTGTATATGTATCGCAATGTAACTGCTGTTGCCCTTCATTCAATTACGTAATGACTCATGTAAATAATTCTCCTTGATGAAACTGTTTTTAATTTTACTGTGTGTACCTTTATTAGCTCCATGTTTTTAAACTTTCATTCTCACTAGACACTGTTTTCTAGCTCCACTGTCTGAACCTCTATCCTACCATTAAGTGTACTCTAACACTAGACTAAGATGGCCGCCATGATTCCCCTTTCACTTCATTGCATTCTTCAGGCTATCACATGACTTAGATCACGTGACTGCTACAGTCACTAGTGTAGACCCGAACCGCCAGCTCACTTCACATCGAGCACTGATTCACCAGACGGTACCGCGCTGTATGGACTGGACCCGAGGATAACTCGGTAAGTGTGTAGTTATGGCTCACGCGGCCTCCCTTGCCCGATAGCCTCTGTATAGTCCTCCGGGCTGACGGCTTTTCCCATTCCTTCATAGGTCCTCCGTGACGGTCAATCTAACCCGCCACGTGGATCGCCAAACCTGATTAACTCCCGAACCCCTCCGTGACGGTCATCCCTACCCGCCACGTTGAATATTTCCATCGTTCTCGCCATTCCCGCGGTCCCGGCCTCTTGGAGCAATCTTAACTCGCTGGTAAGGACCGCCACACAAACCTCCGCTGTCACGAGGGTCCGTTAACCTTAAACGTAGTAATTACACGTACCTCCTTGTTTACAGGATACCTATTCAGGTCGCCTAACTCGGATTCACGGATAGCTACCGCAACGTGTGCCGCAATCCTTCGTGATAATTCTGGTAAAGAACCGCAGCCCGCGTTACCTTCCAATTTTTAGCCACACAAATGTTTACCTCATGGCCTAAACTAGCAGTCACAACCGTTTTCTAGTTCACGCCTTGATCGCCACTTGTCTTTTAATTCAATAGTATTTAGCTTCCGTCTTCCTTCATAGCTCCTCTCACGAGCTAGCATATCATGCACGGCCATAAGCACCCGATTCACTTATTACTTGGATGGTCTGTTGTTGCCCACACCATTAATTCCTTTCTCATTTCTTTTTCCCCTTTTTTCCCTCCTATTTTTCCCGATTGTACATATAAACAATTGCTTAATGTATCAAGACATGAATTTAATGTCTAGAATTGCTCGTACACAGGCATGCAAATCTCTTATGTCCTGAAGATGATCCCATGTAATCCCCCTAGGGATCGAAACGTCGTCGACACCCTGTATACCATATGCATTTAAATATTGTGAATTATATTGTGCAATGGTATTCTCATGCGATTGAAGTCTGTTAATTCTATGATATGCAGACGCATTCCCCTTGCCTGAAAACCCTCCCCAATTTATGTTGTCTGTCTATGGTTGTGAGTTGGACGCAGGTTGTGTCCCACTTGTATTTGTACATGAATCTCCTTCTATGCACTTATTTAAATATTAAAAGTCTGTCCGGCTGGACAAAGAACATATAGTCTATTTAGTATATGTTTATTTTCTGCTTTAAATTTGTAACTGTCTAGGGACCACTGT